>BLSH010236819.1:356589-382369 GCA_018402905.1 Glandirana rugosa | reverse complement strand
TACTGGGTTTTCTATTCCTTCTATAAAATTGTACGAATTTTTTGATGAAGTGTCTGTTGTTGTGGGTTCTGTGTAGGGTTAATATAGATACCCTTCGAGTATTCACACATCAGGCACCTCTTGAAGAGTTTTATCGTCGATCTTAATTTTTTTTTGTTGTTTGTTTTTAGAGTTTAGATGACTGATTCTAGGCTCTAGAGCTTTGTTGCGTATTTTTTTCGGACCGGTATAGTTGTGAGATCCTTGAAAGATTGTGATCTTTTGAGGAGAACCTTCTTAATGTGAATTCTTGGTTTTCTGTTATGTAAGAGCCTGTGTTTTAAAAGATGTTTTTTTTTAATTCTAGCTGCTATTTTGAGAAGTTCTCCACGGACTACACACTTATGAGCTTCCCATAGATATAATTGGGATGTGTCTTGGGTGTTGTTGTCTGTGAAGTAGTTTTTTAAGCATGTTAAAATATCTTCCTTATCTTTTGGGTCATTAACCGCTTGCCGACCGCTGATCGGCAATTGATGGCGACAAAGTGGCTCTGTTGCGCAAAACGCCGTCATATGACGGCGGCCGCGATCACGAGCCATGTGCGCGTGCGCGCCTCCTAGGCGCGGGCGCTGCAACGGCATTCGACACAGGGCCGATCAATCATCAGGGCCAGGCCAATGATTTTTGGCCTGGTCCTGTAGATCAGTCCTGCCAATAACATTGCTCCTCTGCCTCTGTAAATGTAAACAGAGGCAGAGGAAGTTAGCTCCCCTTCCTCCCTGAAGCCCTTTTCGGTTTCAGCAAGGAAGAAGAAGCATCTGGAAACGTGAGTTGCACCAACACCACACTGACACCAGGTCACATAGGCACATTTAACCCCTTAATCATCCCCTGATCGCCCCCCAGTTAACCCTTTCACTCCCTGTCACCCCCTGTCACAGTATCACATCGTGCAGCGATCTGATTTTTAGCGATCGCTGTACTTGTGACCCTTGTGACACTAATCAGTGTTAGGTTAGGCTAGTACTAGGCCTAGTTAGGTGAAAAGACCCCCCTTGCCCCCCGATAAAGGTTTTAACCCCTTGATTGCCCCCTGTCACCTGTGATCACCGTATAAGTGTCACGGGTGACGCTAGCTAGATAGATAGTTTTTTTTCAATCAGATTTCCCGCCGTATATACCTTTTATAGGTTTTAACCCCCGATCGCCTGGCGGTAACCCCAGTTAGGTTTTGGTGTGTGTTAGGGTCAGTGTAAACGCCAGGCAGGGCCAGTTAGTGAGGTACTCTGACACGCACGCACATTAGGTAGTTGCTAGATATTATTGTAGTATCTGATCAGATCAATATCTGCGATCTGATCAGATATATATTAGCGTCCCCACTAGATTAGGGTACTAAAAAATGCAGTGTTAGCGGGATCAGCCCAGATAACTGCTAACACCTGTGTTTAGCCCCTCCGCCCAGCCCAGCCCACCCAAGTGCAGGATCAATAGATCGCTGTCACTTACAAAACACAACACACATATCTGCAGCCTTCGCAGAGATCACGCCCAATCCCTGCGAATTCTGACAGTGAATTTGGTAGCGTTTGAAGCAGGCTCTGACAACCAGGTTCGCTTTTTTGCCTGTGAGTCACGCTAGTGTACGTTTCAAATTTAGAAAGTCCAAAATGTCTGGCTGCACGTACACTAGCGAAGAGGCCTACAATATGCTGAGTTTGACAGATGAGAGCGATGGGGAAGCCTCACTGTCAGATTCAGACTCAGCATATGAACCTGTAGACAGCAGCGGCACCCTGACAGATAGCTCTGATGACGAAGTTGTGGTCCATGCTAGAGCCAGGCATATCAGACCCCGTTCTGCTGTCACTGATGTGCGTGAACCGCAGGGCTCTCGTATGCAGCAGAGAGCCAGTACTAGTGCCCTTCCTGAAGCGCTTGCAAACCCTGATTGGCAACCCCCCACTGATGCAGCGCCCGTACGTCCCCCATTCACTGCCCAACCCGGAATCACGGTGAATACAGCTGATTTTATGGCCATTGATTTTTATTCGCTGTATTTCACGGAAGATCTCTATAGATCTATAGTGGACCAAAGCAATTTATATGCTGGTCGATTCATCGCCATTAATCCCCATTTGATGCTTGCCAGAGACTGGAAACCAATCAGGATTCCAGAATTTAAGACCTTTCTGGGCCTTTCCTTCCTCATGGGCATAACCAAAAGATCTGAATTGCGGTCATATTGGTCCACGCACCCAATTCACCATATGCCCGTGTTCTCTGCTTGTGTGTCCAGGGCACAGTACGAGCAGATTTTGCGGTTCATGCACTTTAGTGATAATGAACTTAGTCGTCCACGGGGTGACCCTGAATTTGACCGGCTCTACAAAATTCGGCCCTTCATAAACCATTTCAACCAGAAGTTCGCCACACTTTTTATTCCCAAAAAAGTTGTGTGTGTGGACGAGTCCCTGATTAAATTTTCTGGCCGTCTTGCTGTACGTCCCCAGCAAGCGTGCCAGATACGGGGTCAAGATGTATAAGCTCTGTGACAGGGCCACAGGCTATACATGTAGTTTCACGGTTTATGAGGGCAAAGATAGTCACGTAGAGCCGGAAGGATGCCCAGACTACATAGGGAGCGCTGGCAAGATTGTGTGGAGCTTGGTGTCACCCTTATTCGGAAAGAGGTACCACATATACGTAGACAATTATTACACGAGCGTGCCACTGTTTAGTCACTTATTTGATCAACAGATTGGAGCATGTGGCGCCGTGCGACCTAATCGCCGGGGCTTCCCCCAATGGCTTGAAGAATCCCGTCTTAGTCGGGGGGAGAGAGCCTGCGCAGAGTGTAATAATTTGCTTGCGGTGAAATGGAGGGACAATCGGAATGTTTTCGTTCTGACCTCCCTTCACGCAGATACGACAGTGAAAATTTCTACGGCGACTGGTCTTGTGGAGAAACCCCTCTGTGTCCACGAATATAACCTAAATATGGGAGGGGTGGACCTCAATGATCAGTTACTGGCGCCGTACCTAATTTCCCGTAGAGCGAGACGCTGGTACAAAAAAGTGTCTCTATACTTTTTTCAATTGGCTTTGCTGAACTCTCATGTCTTATACAGAGCGTCAGGACTGACATGATCCTTCCTCAAATTCATGGAAGAGATCGTCACAGCCCTTCTGTATCCAGATGGTTCTGCACCCCCTGTTCACAATGTGAATGCAGTTAGCCGGCTGCATGGGAGGCACTTTCCACGCCTCCTCCGTGGTACCCCAGGCCAAAGAGCACCCCAAAAGAGTTGTCGTGTCTGCAGACGACGCGGATACAGGCGTGACACCCGCAGTTATTGCAAAACCTGTCCTGACCAGCCTGGTCTCTGCATCAATGACTGTTTTGAATGCTATCACACATTAGTGAATTATTAGCGTAGGGTGCAGCAGACACAGCGATAGGCACACTGACATAGGGTCTTCAAAGATGCCAGTGCATCTTGAGAGACCCAAACCTGGAACCATTTTTTAGTTACAAAAAAAAAAAGGTGTACCAAAAAAAAACCCCAAAAAAATTTAAAACAACAAAAAAAAAAAAGTTAAAAAAAACAAACAAAATATATAAAATAAAAAAAACAAAAACAGTTGTATGTTTCTTTTTTTCTCTCTCTCTCTCTTGTTTTCTCTCTAATCTCTCTCTGTTCTCTCTCTATTGTTAATAGTTTGTATGCATACCTGTTTGTTACTGTTTTTATAATGTTTTCTTTGCAGGTATGTAATTTTTTTATGTTAATGCTTACCTGTAATGTTATATTGTTGATGTGTTTTACAATTTTTTTTCTTCTTCGCAGGTATGTAATTTTTTACGTTACTGTGTTTTATTAATTGTTTATTCCTTTTCAGGTACGCCATTCAGCTGCAGCACTGATTTATTAATGGTGACAGCAAAAGCGTTGCTCCCACCATTCATAAAGCAGCGACTCCAGCGCTGTTGGCGGTGATTTCACCACCACAGTTAAAAATAGAGCAAATATACCGGAGCATAGGGGCAGTGGGTGGAAATTGGGGCGGATTGCTCCTATGCTCCGGTATATTTTTTTAAAAAGTGACTATGCCCACCATTAGAAGTGGGAGGATGAAGGGAGGTTTTCTAATGGTGGGCTTACCCACCGATTGATTCTTTTTTTTCATGAAAAAAAGAACATTACTATATATGCCCAACAAGGACTCGCGACATACTAGTGTGTTGCTGGTCTTCTCAGGCTATCCTGTCCCACCGGGGAACGTGAGAATGCAGCTGGTGGTTCCGCCAGCTAACCATAGAGCTGATTGAAGACTAAAATGGCTCCAATCATCTCCATGGCTTAAGAAACCGGAGGCTACGAGCATTTTGTGACTTCGGTTTCGCCAGATATAAACAGCGCCATTTGGAAATCGGGGAAGCATTTTATCACACCAATTTTGCTGTGGTTAGATGCTTTAAGGGCTGGGGAAAGATCTAGAGTTTAGTAGACCACAAATTAAAAAAAAAAAATATGCGACAATACCTATTTTTATCAAGAGGCACGTTGAGTCCATGGAATATTTTATATTTTGCCACAAGTTTCCGGGAAATTACCATTTTTATTTACTTTTTTTTTTTTACACAAAGTTGTCACTGAAATGATATATTGCTCACACGCCATGGGTATATGTGGAATTACACCCCAGAATTAATTCTGCTGCTTCTCCTGAGTACGGGGATACCCCATGTGTGAGACTTTTTGGGAGCCTTCAGGATTTCTAAGGGCATAAAATGGTGATTTTACTCCTCAGTACCCATCACGGTTTTGGAGGCCCTGAAATGTAAAGGTAGCACAAAATACCCCCAAATGACCCCATTTTGGAAAGTAGACACCCTAAGCTATTTGCTAAGAGGCATGGTGCATATTTTGCAGCTCTCATTTGTTTTGGAAAATTAAGAAATAAACCAATTTTTTTTTTTTAACTTTTTTCGAATTTCAAAACTTTGTGACAAAATGTGAGATCTGCAAAATACTCAAAATACTTCTCAGCAAATAGCTTGGAGTGTCTACTTTCCAAAATGGGGTCATTTGGGGGGGGGGGGTTTGTGCTATCTGGGCATTCCATGGCCTCCGAAACTGTGATAGGGAGTGTGGAGTAAAATCACCTTTTTACGCACTTAGAAAGCCTGAAGGTGGTGATTGGTTTTTGGGGTCCCGTACGCAGCTAGACTGCCAGAAAGTCTCACATATGTGGTATCCCCGTATTCAGAAGAAGCAGCAGAATGTATTTGGGGTGTAATTTCACATATACCCATGGCATGTTCAAGTAACTTATCATTTAGTGAGAACTTTGTGGGGAAAAAAAATGTAATTTCCCTGAAACTTGTGGCAAAATATAAAATATTCCATGGACTCAACATGCCTCTCAGCAGATAGCTTGGGGTGTCTACTTTCCAAAATGGGGTCATTTGGGGGGGGTTGTGCTATCTAGGCATTCCATGGCCTCCGAAACTGTGATAGGGAGTGAGGAGTAAAATCACCTTTTTACACACTTAGAAAGCCTGAAGGCGGTGATTGGATTTTGGGGTCCCGTACGCTGCTAGACTGACAGAAAGTCCCACATATGTGGTATCCCCGTATGCAGAAGAAGCAGCAGAATGTATTTTGGGGCGTAATTTCACATTTACCCATGGCATGTTCAAGTAACTTATCATTTAGTGAGAACTTTGTGAAAAAAAAAATGTAATTTCCCCGAAACTTGTGGCAAAATATAAAATATTCCATGGACTCAACATGCCTCTCAGCAGATAGCTTGGGGTGTCTACTTTTCAAATTGTCATTTGGTGGGGTTTGTGCTATCTGGGCATTTCATGGCCTCCAAAACTGAGATAGGTAGTGTGGGGTGAAGGTATACATTTTTGCCCTTAGAAATCCTGAAGGAGGTGATTGGTTTTAGGGGTCCCGTACGCCGATAGGCTCCCAATAAGTCTCACATAGGGGTATCCCCGTACTCAGGAGAAGCAGCAGAATGTATTTTGGGGTGTAATACCACATATACCCATGGCATATGTGAGCAATATATCATTTCAGTAACAACTTTGTGTAATTTTTTTTTTTTGGTCATCTTTCAATCACTTATGACAAAAAATAAAATATTCAATGGGCTCAACATGCCTCTCAGCAAATTGCTTGGGGTGTCTACTTTCCAAAATGGGGTCATTTGGGGGGTTTGTACTGCCCCTCCATTTTAGCACCTCAAGAAATGAGATAGGCAGTCATAAAATAAAAGCTGAGGAAATTCCAGAAAATGTACCCTAGTTTGTAGACACCATAACTTTTGCGCAAAGCAATAAATATATGCTATTTGGCTTTTTTTTACCTGAGACATGTGGCTAAATGCATTTTGGCAAAAATGTATGACTAAAATTTAGTTTATTGTATTTTTGTAATAACATAAAGTTGAAAATATCATTTTTTTTCAAAATTTCCGTTCCTTTTTTGTTTATATCGCAAAAATTAAAAATCGCAGTGGTGAACAAATACCACCAAAAGAAAGCTCTATTTGTGGGAAAAAAAGGACGCAAATTTTGTTTGGGTACTGCATTGCATGACCGCGCAATTACCATTTGAAGTGGCGCAGTGCCAAATTGAAAAAAGTGCTCCGGTCCTAAAGCTGGAAATCCTTCCGGGGCTGAAGTGGTTAAGTAGGGATGGGTTGAGTCTCCAAATTTTTGTTTTAGCGGATTTATCTGGGAATGACAATTCTACCGTAATCGGGTGATGATCAGAAAATGTCATTGGCTCTATGGTGGCTCTGTGTAGAACAGGTAGGTCTTGTTGGGATAGAAAGATGTAGTCAATTCTAGAGTATTTTTGGTGAATTGGGGAAAAATATGTATAGTCCCTGGTCTGTGGATTAGCTGCTCTCCAGGTATCGTGTAGTAGTAGGTTGTGGAGTTGTAGTTTAATTTGTTTTAATGCCCTAAATGGGAGAGCTGATGAACCGGTAGATGTGTACAGTAATGGGTTGAGTGGGACATTGAAGTCTCCTCCTAGGATTAGGATACCAGACTTAAAGGTTGTCAATGCTCCACTGATATTGTGAAAGAATGTAGTTTGTCTGTTGTTTGGTATATAGATGTTTGCGATTGTGATCGGGTGTCCTTTTAATGTGCCCTTTAAGAATATGAATCTTCCTTCTTGATCAATAAGGGAGTCTTGTAGTTTAAAGGGAGTGTGTTTAGATATCAGGATTGATACATCCTTTGTTTTAGAATCTTTATTGGCTGCATGGTACACAGATGTGAATCTCCCGTCGCCTAGTTTGGGGATTTTGTTTAGTTGGAAGTGGGTCTTTTGAATGAGTATGAAATCAGCTCTTAGTTTATATCCTTCTCTTAGCAAGAGAGAGCATTTTCAGGGATGTTCAGGCCCTTGGCGTTAATAGATACAATTTTAAGCGTAAGTGGTACGTTTAAGCAGTTATTTTGAGGCATGGTCAAAATTGAATTATGTTTTTTGTGTTTATAAGTATATGTTGAGTGGGTGGCTTATTGGTCCTTGGGAAGCACCCCAGTGGGAGGGGACACAGCTGGGAGGAAAGAATAGAGAAGACTAAAGAAGAATAGAGCGCAGGTTGTACGAGTAGGGATGGGATAATAGACAAAAAGTAAGTAGAGTAACGTTCCATAGGAGGAAGTAGTCCAGCTAGTCCTCATTCAATAGGAAATAAGGATGGGAATCCAGATCAGTCAGAAGAGAAATAGAGTTCTCTCCTGAGTGGGGAAGCGGTCAAGATGCAGAGAATACGGGAGGCATTCCCGTGACGTTGGAGCTCTAATAATGACTACAGGTCAGGGAATGTAGTGAAGAACAGATGGGGAGAAGTACTAGTTTGCGGATCTCTAAAGGGCGTCAAAGTATAGTGGCATTGTGTATGTGTTTGTCATTTTGTTGTGCAGGGGAATTAGTGCCTCTTGGTTGGGCACAGATGTAAGTTTACAAATAATGTTATTATGTGTTGGGCTGGGAGATTTGTGGGATATTCTATTTGCCCTTAATGATATTTGGGGTGGAGTAAGGGTTTCGGTGTTGTATGAATGGGCTGCACTTATTATAAACCGTATATAGTACATTTGTAATTGTAAGTCTGATAACCTGACTTGTGTAGCTGTCTAGCTATTGAGGGAGACAGAGTTACATTTACATATAAATAGCATTCTGAGTTGTTATAAGGATGCTTTAAGCGCATTCTCCCAAGTCTCGGAAGCCCCGCTGCATGCCAGCAGGGCCCCCCGGGCATCCCTAGGGACGCCCCGGAGAACCCACCACCACCGCAGGACCCAGAGACGGTGGAGAAGACCAGAGACACTATTATATGAATGGTGTAAGAACGAGTGTAGGTAAACTATGTGGGTGCAAACAAAACATTTAATCAAAACTCACATGACCCCTAGGCAGTGCTTCATGGTGATAAGCTCGTTGTTGGTGAAAACGGAAGTTTCTTGAGCTTGATTTGACTCTGTTGAGATGGCACTAGGTATGGGGTAAAGCGTTACCATAGAGAAACTAATAAACATTCAAATTCATTAGTAACATGAAAACATTAATACTTTCCCTCGACTGTAACAATATCAATTATATGAGGACTTATTGAAAGCCTGAAAGTGCGTCTTTTCCCCCTTTGCCCCTTTGTATTTATAGAAGGCAAAATTGTCTTTCTGAGAATAGGTGGGGTGGTGCATGATCAGTTAAGGGTATAGATTCAAAGCTAATGGGAAGGTGGAGGGAGGAGAATCCTTATGTAGAGAGTTCTGATCGGTAGGCTGGATTACACCTGAGGGAAGGGAGTTACAGTCTACATGGTTTCCCATGTTTTGAGACTGAAATTAAGGTCTGGGGTGTTCTTCTGTGCAATGTCTCTTGAAATGTAGTCTGTCTTGTTGATTTTGGGTTTATTCATTTAGCCTTCAACTCGGTCTCTTCTGCGTGGGGGCGATGATCCTGGGCTTCTGCGGTTGTCATCTCTGCGGTTTGGGTTAAGTGGTGGTGAGTTAGACGAATTCCTGCGTCTTCTATCTCGTGTCTCTGTGCTCTAGGAGTGCTTGACCCATTCTAAATCCATAGAGGTACAAGGCAGGGTTGCCCCCTTCCCCCTTTGATCTTCACCATTGCTATTGAGACCTTAACTTTCGCTATTAGGGAACATCCTGATATGGGGGGGGGGGTGAGATGTGGGCCTCACATGCACAAATGTGCCCTATTTGGTTACGATCTGTTACTGTTCATCTCCTCTCCTCTCACCTCGGTCCCAAGCTTCCTTCATCTACTACAGGAGTTCGGTGAGGCCTCGGGGCTAAAAGTTAACATGGCTAAATCTGTTGTCCTCAATATTAATCTGCCTGAGACGGTCACTCAACAGCTCAAAGACCGGTTCTACTTTGTTTGGCAACTGGACCACATCCCCTACCTGGGTGTTCACCTGGCAGCTAGTATCAACCAACTATATAGCATCAACTACGCCCCTTTATTTAAACAACTAATGAAAGATCTTACTAGATGGGGAAATTGGGCCTCTCATGGCTAGGAAGGGTGAACTCGATCAAGATGACCCTGCTGCCAAGGGTCCTTTATTTATTTAGATCCCTTCCCATCCGAATCAAAAAACTGCATCTGCACAAACTGCAGTCTCAAATCAAAAAATTCATATGGGGTAACAAGGGCTATAGGTGCCCTAGCGGAAGTTCTCTTTAGACGATGAAACCAGGGAGGGCTGGGGGTCCCTAACCTATGGAAATACTATCAGGCAGCCCAACTAGCACAATTTTCCATTATCCACGCTCGATCCAATTGACCAGACTGGGTTACAATTGAGAGGCAGGCAGTCCCCCGTAACACCCTGGATTATCTGGTTTGGGTTCACCCCAAATCCAGACCCTCGATCCTTTCTCCTATGCTCTCCCATTCAATAGGTCTATTTAGGTCCTCCAACCTGGTATCACCCTTCTGCCCCCTGCAGCATGTGTTTAACAACCCTCGTTTTCCTCCAGGTCAAGACATCCGATCCTTTGAGTGGTGGACTAACAAGGGCTTATACAGAATCAGGCATTTCCTTTCTCGCTCTGGACCTATATCCCTGAAGCACTGTACTGACAACTTAGACATGCCCCCTGTGGAAAAGTTCAGTTTTCGACAAATACACCATTTCATAGTTTCTGTTTGGAAGGCTGCATTGGCCCTAGCATCCATTACTCCTTATGAGAAGTGGTGCTCAGATATTTAAAGCCAAAAAGGGGGTATCTCTTTGATATATGCATCACTGTCAGATCAACCTGAGAAACCTCCCTATGCTAAAGGTTGGGAGGGGGACCTGGGCATGATCTGGGATGCGGATAAGTGGTTTTCTCTCTTCTTGAATTCCTTCAAAGGGATAGTTAACATACCATTGATGGAGGCTAGAGCAACGGTGATGTGGTGCTGGTATTTGGTCCCGGCCCGACTCTCGGTTATGTTCCCTGGCCCCCCCCACTTTGCTTTAGAGGCTGTAATTTCCAAGGCTCATACATCCATACATGGTGGCAATGTCCTAGGATTAGAGGCTTCTGGAATAGGATCTTTGGGATGCTAAGGAAGATTACAGGCCAGGCAATTCCACAAAACCCAGAAATCGCCTTGTTGAATTTTAGGCCGGATGGTCTCTCCAAATCTGTGTTTAAACAAACTCACTTTATTCTTTTGGGAGCTAATCTTACATTAGCAAGGGCCTGGAAGAAACAATCGGTCTCCTTCAACGCTGCTAAGAGAAAAATCACATGGATTATGACCCAGGAAAAATTTGCTAATATACTTCTAGACACGTCAACTAAATTTGATAGAATATGGGACCCCTGGAGGACTTACCTCAATTTGCCTGGGTGAATTGCACATTTATCCTGTATGACAAGGCTTCCCTGGAGCCCCCCTCTTTTCTCTTTCCCTTCCTTTCTGTCTTTCTATTTTTTTTCTCTTCTAGTGGTTTTCTTTTGTTAGGTCTGGTTTTCTTACTTATGGTTACTTCCATAGGGAAGTGGCCCCCTGAGGTCAACCGGGTCCAAGAGTATGTTATCTTGACCATTTTAATTGTTTTTACGGACCATGGTCCGACAGCTGTGGGGCGGGCATGCGGTGCACTTGACCCCCCCTTCCTCCGGACACAGCTTGTTCCCAGATGGGGTGTCAGGTGGAGGTCTCGGGGTCGGTCTCACATCCCTTCGTACTATGGAGCTAATCTTTGTACAGGTTTGTACAGGTTCACGTTTTGCTATGTACTTGTTTATGGCATGTTATTCTCTATGTACTTTTGGCTTCCCTTACTTACTGTATATTGTGTCTTATGTATTTTTGGAAACTCAATAAAATTTTTCAAACTAAAAAAAGTGTTTTGCTCTCCCCATAGGAAACCCTACTTCCAAAATTACACAACTACGAACAATATTCCCATGTAACTGGGACGAACCCACGATCACATAAGTGGGAATCTAGTTAACTTCACCCTCCACAAACTTGTACACCCAAAACTTCCCGCCACTGCTAGTTAAAATACAGTAAGAACTTACCCAAATTAGCAAAATACACCTTTCATGGCTGGGACACATAAAAGCTTACCAAATGCAAACATTACCTAAACTGATTTACCTATTCCGAACCCTTCCCATACCCATACCACATAAAAAATTCTAATCTCAATATCCTCCTTTGCAAATTCATCTGGGGCACTAAGAAACCCAGAATAGCTATTTCTACACTCTACATGCAGTAGGTGGAGTAGGACTACCAAATGCACAAGTGTACTACCTCTCCTCTATACTAGACCAAATGAAATATTGGTTTTCCTCCCAAGAGGACAACCACTGATCAAACATAGAAAGGGAAATCACACCAGGCCACGACCTCCCAGCTCTGCTACTTGCTACCAAAATTCACCATAGACACACAACCCCTGACTACCAGACTATAAAAGCCACAATACAAGCATGATCATCAATAAGCCAACACAATGTTAAAGATGAACAAATGCACAACGTTCAGTTACCACTGGCATCATATCCACATCTGATATCTGACTTCTCAGCCCCGCAATGGGAACTTTAGGGCATTCGTTTTAAAACGGGTGACCTGGAGGCTCCAACTATGCTGGACGAATTTAAAATACAGCAAATAAAAACTTCAACAACAAGAACACTATACCTCCTATACAAATACCGATTTCAACATGGAACTACCTCATGAGCAGCACTCCAAGTAAAATCAAGGGCATATCCCCCTTCTACAAATATTGCAACTATTACCCCCTGGCCAAAAAACATCTATCCATGATCAAATGGGAACAGGATTTAAAAGAAAAATACTTTTTGGCCAAATGGTCAACTGCAATTAGATATAACAACAAGGCTTCCGCCTGTGTTGACCACTGGGACAATTTGCAGAAAATACTCCACAGATACTGTACTACATGACGCCCACTAGACTGCACCTTATGAACGCCAACAACTCCCCTAAGTGTTGGAGAGATTGCCAGAAGCCAGGCAACCTGCCCCACATACTCTGGGAATGCAAAACTCTCCAACCCTTTTGGGAAGAAGTGTCAGATCTAACAGGTAACAGGAAATACTTGCAACATCAACCCCTCTTCTGCCCTGCTCTCCATCGGCCTAGATTAATTCCCCTTCTCAACAAGGATAATGATTAGCCATGTTTAATTTGCAGCCAAAATATCCATAGCCAAAAGATGGCTCACTATACACCCACCTTCTATAGCTGAAGTAATCTCAAGAGTTAACTCTCAATGTAAAATGGAACAACTCCTGGCTTACAAGGATAATAAAACGCATGCCTTTCATAAAAAATGGGATATATGGTTAACCTCCAACAAAGCTTCATTTAAGATATAAGTAAACACAGATAATGGATCCTACTGACCCCAATGTCCTCTCACTAATCACAACCCACTAATCGCATACTACGCTACACTTTTCCATCTACAACTGTGCTCAGTCATCTCACCCCATCCCTTGTTCAAGGTTTTTATTAGAGAAAAGGGAACACACAAATGAGTGTACATCTTGTAGTTTACATTCGAACAAAGCATCAAAATAACGATAGCGTGGGGGTCAGCCCCAATACACAGTACACATCAACATAATTTGTCTAATATTACAGTAGAGAGTAATCAAACAAAAACAACGTTAAGCTGCAGGGGTAAGTACATAGATTGCTAACAGGGACATATGTAGCTTTGGTCTGATACTGTAGTATCAAAATTTTACAAAGGGCAGTAGTACATAGATGGGTTGTTGAGGTTTGCTCAGAATATCGTTTAGTAAGGTATATGGTCATCTGTGGGTTCAAAAAACAAAGGTTCATTAAAAACAAAGGGGATATAGAGGGGGAAAGAGAGAAAGGAATGGGGGGGAGGGGGAGGAGAACAGAGGGGAAAAGAGGAGCAGAAAGGAGATAGAATTGGAAAAGGAGGAGGCAATTTCTCCTCGTCAGGAGGCCACTGATGGGTCAGTTGAATGTAACTCAGTGTAGTTCAGAGGGCAGGACTATCCTGCTCATGGATGTAGGAGGGCATTGTCAAAGTCGGCGGGGAATTGGTGTTTCAACCATGGGCTCCAAATTCGCTCAAATTTTTGAATGGTGTTAAGGACAGTTGCTTAGATTTTGGCATACACCATTGCTGTGGATACTCTGTGTTTAGTTTCTGCTATAGTCAAATGGGGGGATTTCCAAGCTTTAGCTATCGTTTGCTTGGCGGCAGTGACAATCTGTAACAGGAGTTTAAATTTATTTTTACTGAGTTCGGGTGGCTTCACGTTTAATATTGCTACTTCTGGGGACGGCTTGAGTGTAAACTCGGCCACGACCGAGATCATCTCAAGTACTTCTATACAGAATTTGGAGACAACAGGGCATGTCCACCATATATGGAGATGGGTACCTTGGTCTACACAGCCTCGGAAGCATGCTGGGGAGCTAGTTGGGGAGAATTTTGAGATCCGGGCGGGGCCCATGTACCAGCGGAGCATGACTTTGTAGTTTGCCCATAGGGCTACAATATTCTGTGTGGCTGATTTGGTATGAAGCCAGATGTCAGACCAGTCTTTGAAGTCTAATGTAAGCCCCCGGTCAGCAGTCCATTTAGATACATAAGAGAGTGCAGTGTAAGGGGGAGGAAACCGTAGAGGAGAGAAAGCAATCCTCTCACATGCGGGTCCCGGTGACATGCTTGTTCGAATATGGACATCAGTGGGTGAGAGGCGTCCGTCCAAGAGTATGGGGTGTAGAAATGTTTGAGTTGAAGGTATTGGAAAATTTCTGAGTTAGGGAGGTCATGGCTTTCTTGTAGTGAGGGGAAGGATTTGAAGGTACCAGAAGAATAGAAGGAGTGGGCGCGGATTAATTCTGCATCCATCCATTTTTGGAATGAAGAGGGGGAGACCCAGGCTGGATAGAATGCTGGGTTGCGAAAAAATGACAGAAGGGGATTGTGGGGGGACTGGAGCTTATATTTAAATTTAAGGGTGTCCCAGAGACGTAGCGAGTGTTTTGTGATCGGGTTGACAATGATCTTGCGATCTTTAGTTGAGAGCCATAGAAGGTTGGCCAAAGATAGAGGATCACTATCAACTGCTTCCAAAGAGACCCATAGTGGGACCTCTTTCGTAGCGTGGTATATGGATAGGATAGAGACTTGCGCTGCCTGGTAGTACTTAGAAATGCAAGGCATACCTAAGCCCCCCTGGGGCTTAGGTAGATAAAGAGCCATTCTAGGGACACGAGGTTTCTTCTCCCCTCATACAAATTTGAGTGCCTTTCGTTGTAAGATTCAGAGAAAATAAGCCGGAACCACAGTAGGGAGGACTCTGAAGAGATAGAGAGTTTTGGGGAGAATGACCATCTTTATTGCTGTGATGCATCCTAACCAGGAGAGGGGTAAGTGGGACCAGGAGTCCATTAACTTAGTGAGGTAGGTTAACATCGGGGGATAATTTGCCAAAAAGATATTGGATGGGTCTGGAGTTAGCTTAATGCCTAAATATGTTAGGTGGTGTTGCGCCCAAGAGAAAGGTAGGGCCTTCTGCAACTGAAGTTGTGTATCTACTGGTAAGGATATATTAAGAATCTTGGATTTGTGGGCATTAACCACTAGTCCTGAGAAGGACGCAAACTTCTCGAGGGTAGAAAGGAGATTAGGGGAAGAAGTTAACGGGGAGGTTAGGAACAGGAGGACATCATCTGCAAAAAGGCAAAGTTTGTGATGATGTCCCCCTATCTCCAGCCCCTTAATATCCGGATTGGCGCGGATCATGTGGGCTAAGGGTTCTATGGACAGTGAAAATAGAAGAGGTGAAAGTGGGCACTCTTGTCTCGTCCAACGTAGTATTGGGATGGGGTCAGATTTGAAGCCAGCATACCTCACTTGAGCGGAGGGGTTTGAGTAAAGGGCGGTTACCCATTGTAGAAAATGAGGGCCGAAGCCCCACTTTCTTAGAACAAACTGAAGATAAGGCCAAAATAGGGTGTCGAAGGCTTTGCGGATGTCCAACGACAGAAAGCAGGTTGGGATACGACGTGAGTGGGAGTAGTAGGAGAGAAGGACTGCTCTTCTGACATTGTCACTAGCTTGTCTCGAGGGGGTGAACCCCACTTGGTCTCTATGTACTAGTGATCCTATAAGCGTGTTTAAGTGGGAGGAAAGGACTTTGGAGTGGAGTTTGATGTCCACATTCAGTAGCGAGATAGGGCGATAGTTGGCCCAAGAGGAGTCATCAGAAAGCGGTTTAGGGATCATGGAGATGTTGGCTTGTAAGGATTTGGGTTTGAGGGAGTGCCCTCTCAGTATTGCGTTGATGGCTTCTGAAAGAAGAGGAGAAAGAAGATCCACATACTGCTTATAGTATGCGGCGGTGAAGCCGTCAGGACCAGGGCTTTGTTGGGTTTGAGAGACTTTATGGCAATGCGGATTTCGGTATTTGAGATAGGTTCCTCTAGTTGGGCTCGGTGTGTAGCTGTGAGGGTGGGGAGAGAGATGGCATCAAACATGTTTGTTGCCAAAGCTTCATCTAGAGGGGGTGGGGCATCGTAGAGGGTAGAATGGTGTTTTCAAAATGTTTGGAAAATGTTCATGGGGTTGCTTGTGTAGGTATTATAAGGCAAATTGGTTTGTATGCTTTATCTAAATTTCTCAGCGTCAGAGCTAGAAAGGTATCTGGTTTATTGAAACACACTTGTAAATCTAAACAAGATTGCCCCCCCCCCCCAGGGGTTAAATCAAAAGAGGAGGATCAGCTGGTATAACGGTATAACTTATACAATGTTAAACCTGTGCAATACTAAATTCAATAGATACAGCGCTCATCCAGCAGTTATCACACATACAGAGGTATCCCTCTCGTATGATAGGTGTAGTCTTTCCAGAACAAATTATCCCAGAGGCGACACCTACTGCATATTTAAATCATAGCGCTTGCAACATTTACTTGCCAAATCCTATAGATGTCCCAGGAATAGACATGCAAGGTGGTATATGTAAAGATGACAATTCACAATATAGGTTAATGCATGGAGCTGATCTTCAATAGATTGCTTCTAGGGGTCTAATGGCCTCCCCACTTACCAGATAATAATGACCCCAGGGGTCAACTAGCCTTGTAAGAATGCCTGTCCCCATGTACATGAAGATAGGTAGATGGATTCCTGCTTCACAATGGATTTTTCCCATTGGAACCCAATGGTAACCCCATTTACCAGATAGCGGTGTTTCAGAGGGTAAACTCACACGGTGGTAGCTGAAGAGAAACCATCCACATAGGCACTGGAAAAGATTCTTCCGACTGATCGTTTGTGAGCTCCGGACCTGAAAAAACAAACGGGGAACTCCAATAGTGAAGCCAGTTTTATTAAAACCCAAATCATAAAAGCAAAACCCAATACAAATGACGAACGATCGTCCAGATAGGAACGATCGCGCACAAATGTAGGTAAAAGGAGGAAGCAGGGGACTCCAATAGCGCTCCACCTGCATTCCTCTGAGCGGAAATGACGTGCACGTCCCTCGCCACCCGACGCAGCGTTTCGTTGACAGCCCATCAACGTCCTCAGGGGTCATAGGGGCATCCACATCACTTCCTATTAAATACATATCCGCTCAGGAGTATCAACCAGTCACCTGACATGTTTGAGGATCTATTGCCGACTAGTGAACTTAAATAAATCTAAATTAATATGGTGATTGTGAAAAGCAATGGAGAGCACCCTCTAGTGGAGAAACATTAATGGTGCAACATTAATAGCGCTAATCGCATTAACTCAGCATTATAAGCTGAAAATTTGAAAGTAAAGTCTAAAATTCCGCGCTGGGGATAATAAGGTACTTAAATGTGGTTATATGGGGGAAGCTGTCCTGCCAGAATTCCCCGTGGGGGAAAAAATATTAGAACAACAAGTAGACAAAATGGCGCTACCCCCAGAGGTGTCCCTCTATCTTAAAGTGGACTATAAAACAGAGTGTTATAAGTTATAAATAAAAAAATATTGTAAAAAACAAATATATATATATATATATATATATATATGTGTGCTTCACAATGTAGCTTCGCACCACTTGCAGTGAATATAGTTAGTAAATATAAAATATATAAGAAAATACATTAAGCAGTGTTAGAATAAATTCAAAGTGACAGTGCTCCAAAGTCCAATTCAACAATAGTGTATCAGAAAAAATGTATAATGAAAGTCCACAATCTCCCTATAAATGTGTAAGAAAGACAAATGATAGAAACAATCAAATAAGTCTCTGAGAGAGATGAAAAAAATCAAAACTTGAATCAATCGGTGTATTAGTGCTTATTCAGTGATATTCATCCTTGATCCAGGGAAAAAAAATGGTGACTTCACACTGTGCTCCCCTCCTGTGTCCCTACTCACCAGAACCCTGCACCCCTGCAGGGGTATATCGCCTATATGGACCTCTCATGGATGGTTCCGGTATCCTGGGTGGTCGCTCAACCTCTGGTTCCAACTGTGATCTCCTGACTGGACCGACCGGTCTGTATGATCCTGGCTCCAATCTCCTGATCGATCCGTCTGTGTCCCGGGGATCTTTCACCATAGGCTTTCCTCCGTTTAGCGTTGCATATAAGGAATGAGAAGTCCAATATAGTGTATATCCGTAATATAATTTATTGCATCCAGTATAATTTGATAAGGAATAAGTTAAAAATAGCATAAAATCGTAACGTCAAGACAAGGGGTTCGTGGTTGGAAATACAAATGAATCAGCAGCAAGGCTACTGTTTGAGAAAGGGACGTCTCCCTTCCTCTTCCTGTGGCTTGCGCTCCAGATCGCTCAACCACTGAAACCCGGAAATGACGTACGAGCATGACGGACGTGTTTGCTGGCCCCGCCTAATGCGTTTCGTCATTGGACGTCGTCGGAAGCGGTGTGAATTTGAAAATTTTGAAAGTAGTGTGTGTATAGATAAAGCGTGAATATATAAAGATAAGGAATTCAATTTTTTTGACAATGTCAATTGTTTGAAGTGTAACGAGTGGGACTGGTGAACACTCCAAATTTAAATTAAACTAAAGAAAATTAGATTAAAAGGAAATTAAAAATTAGCCAAAAAACAATTCAAATCAATATCAGAATTTATACCAGCAGGCCTCAAAGTATCTAGTTTATAAATCCAGGCTGTCTCGTTCCTCGACAATTCTCGAACCAGATTGCCCCCTCTCCAATGGGGTTGCAATCGGTCAATTCCGAAGAAGGAGGCCAGCCCTGGATCCCGATTGTGAAACAGACGGAAATGGTTAGACAATGTATGGTTGGGGAACCCTTTCTTGATGTTGTTTAGATGCTCAGCCATCCTTGTGCTTAAACTCCTTGTAGTTCGCCCTACGTACTGGAGTCCACAAGGACAGACGACCACATAGGTCACATGGGTGGATTTGCAGGAAATGAACTTATCAATCACATAACTTCGACCTGTACTATGGGACTTAAATTCATTTACTCTTTTTTTTGGACATTTTGAAGTCTTACATGCTTTACAACGTTTACAATAGAAAAAACCTTTGAGATCGAGGAAAGAAGGATTACTTTTAAGTGGACTGATAATGCTAGGGGAGATCCTATTACGTAAGTTTTTAGATCTGCGATAAATGAATCTAGGATGTTTAGGCAATATTTTTGAGAGAGTGCTATCCTGAAGTAATAGGGGCCAATGCCTTTTTATGATCTTCTCCATTGATCGAAAATTTCTCCCAAAGGTAGTAATGAAAGGGAAAGAATCATGAGAGGAAGTTACTTTCCTCTCATGCATTGGTGGAGTATTTAGCAAACTCTCTCTGTTTAAATGCCCAATCTCTTCTTGGAGTTGTCTTAACTCAGACTCCTGATAGCCTTTCTCCATGAATCTATCGATGAGAATATTTGATTGGTGTTGGTAATCTATTATGCTGTCGCAATTTCTTCTTATCCGTGTCAGTTGCCCCTTTGGAATTCCTCTCAACCACGTAGGATGGTGGCAACTGACGGTAGGAATAAAGCTGTTTCGGTCAGTGTTCTTGAAATATGTGCGAGTGGTTATAATATTCCCTGTTTTCACCAACATCAAGTCTAGGAAGTTCAGTTCCTTTTGACTCCAGTTTGCTGTAAACTGTAATCCGTATTTATTGTGGTTGATGCCTGAGAGGAAAGATTCCAACTCGCTGATAGTGCCGTCCCACAGAATTACGATATCATCAATGTATCGTTTATAAAAACTCAACTGCGGATGGCGGTCATCAAAGATATTGTCTTGTTCCCACTGATTTAGGAGGATATTGGCAACACTGGGGGCATATTTAGCCCCCATAGCCACGCCCCTAATCTGTTGGACAAAAGATCCATTATGCCAAAAATAATTGTTGGGAAAAGCTAAAGTTAAGGCATCCACAATGAATCTGATTTGTTCAGCCTTAAGCTGTGTTTTTTTCTGTGAGGGCCCTTTCGGTGGTTAGGAGGACATCATTGTGTCTTAAGTTGGTGTACAGTGATTCGATATCGATCGTCACAATCCAGGTATTTTCATTTACTTTTGTGTGCCGGAGGAGATTCATAAGGTGTTTGCTATCCCGTAAGTAAGAGCGACCAGACTGAACAACTGGTTGCAAGAATCCATCTATGTACTCACCCACCCGGGAGAAAACTGAGTCGATGCCACTAACGATGGGTCTCCCGGGGGGATGAGCACTGTCTTTATGGATCTTGGGCAGCTGGTAAATTACCAGGATCTTTGGGGCTTCAATTTGAAGGTATCTGGCTTCCTTTTTAGTTACAACACCCCTTTTCTGAGTTTTCTTCAACAATTTCTTTAACAGAATTTTTAATTTGTTTGTGGGGTTCCCATTCATCTTCCTATAAGTGGTGGGATCACTCACCAACCTTTCTAATTCTCTGTTGTAGTCATCTCTATTTAGAATCACGACTCCTCCTCCTTTATCGGCGGCTCTGATTACAATGTTTTTCTTCTTTTCTAATGCTCGAATGCCTTTTCGGATATTCCTTTGTTTCTTATTATTTTTAGTAGGTTTAAGATGTTTCATATCTTTTAGAACCATTGATCTAAAAACTTACAAAAATTGATTATTTGATTTCTTCGGATTGAATGTAGATTGATTTCTTAAACCACTGTTTTGAAATTCACTTATCTCTACATTCTGATCCGAAGGTTAATTATAGAAAAATTTCGTAATATTTAATTTCCTAATAAATTTTTCTGTGTCCACAAACACTTCGAATTTATTAATGTCCCTCTCAGGAGCATATTTTAAACCCAATTGTAAGGTTGCCAATTCATTGGGGGTAAAGGTCTCATCACTAAGATTAAATATCCCCAAGTCGGTTATTCCCTTTTTCTTTTTGTTTTTCTGTCCACCTCGGTTTCCTCGTCTTCTTTTCTTCCGCTGTTCTGATTCCAATAGTTCCCTTGAGTTTGTCCTGGGTATGTTGGAGGGGGTCTCCACGTCTGATAGTCCCCATCTCCCCTCTGTTGGTTTGCACCTCTCCCATTTCCTCGTGTTGTGCGGGTACCGCGCCGTGGACCTCTCCAACCGCCCCTTGGGGGATCCCCATGTCCCCTCTTTGGAAAACCCCCATGGGCAGGTTGGCCCCTGTAGGGGGTATCTCATGACCCTAATGGATAGAACCTGTTATGAGTAGGTATGTCATATTCCAAAGGGCGAGTCTCTTGATTATATGACCAATACCCACCATAATGTTCTTGCCAAGGAAACCTCGGTGTTCTGGGGGTATGGCCCCCTAGATTACGTGGGGCTGGTCCACCTCTATTAGCTCGAGGTGAATTACGGATTGGTGTCTCTCTTAGCATAGGTACCTTTTGAGTAGGGGTGGGGGAGGTTTGCTCCATGTGCTCACCCTCTCCTTGGTTCCTATTGGTTGTATCCTGTTGTATTTGATTCTTTTCTTCTTGCCATTTATAGACTTTATGTTCTTTGTAATCCTGACTATCCCGCTGGTATTTTTTAATTTTTTTGTTCTTGGTATCTCTATCAAGTTTTTCCAAGAACTTTTGAATTTGGGTGTTTTTGTCCTTATACTCAACTGAATCTTTAAATGGTGTTAGGGCCTCCTTTAACTCCATGATCTTTTTTTCTAATATATCTAATTTTATTTTTCTCCTAGTCAGGATGAGTTGTATTCATTTCTGTTCGTTCCCATTGAAAAAGGAAAACCACTCTTCATCTAACCCAGGCATATCTAAACTGTCATTGGGCCCTAAGTCAGTTGCCACCATCCCACGTGGTTGAGAGGAATTCCAAAGGGGCAACTGACACGGATAAGAAGAAATTGCGACAGCATAATAGATTACCAACACCAATCAAATATTCTCATCAATAGATTCATGGAGAAAGGCTATCAGGAGTCTGAGTTAAGACAACTCCAAGAAGAGATTGGGCATTTAAACAGAGAGAGTTTGCTAACTACTCCACCAATGCCTGAGAGGAAAGTAACTTCCTCTCATGATTCTTTCCCTTTCATTACTACCTTTGAGAGAAATTTTCGATCAATGGAGAAGAACATAAAAAGGCATTGGCCCCTATTACTACAGGATAGCACTCTCTCAAAAATATTGCCTAAACATCCTAGATTCATTTATCGCAGATCTAAAAACTTACGTAATAGGATCTCCCCTAACGTTATCAGTCCACCTAAAAGTAATCCTTCTTTCCTCGATCTCAAAGGTTTTTTTCTATTGTAAACGTTGTAAAGCATGTAAGACTTCAAAATGTCCAAAAAAAAGAGTAAATGAATTTAAGTCCCATAGTACAGGTCGAAGTTATGTGATTGATAAGTTAATTTCCTGCAAATCCACCCATGTGACCTATGTGGTCGTCTGTCCTTGTGGGCTCCAGTACGTAGGGCGAACTACAAGGAGTTTAAGCACAAGGGTGGCTGAGCATCAAAACAACATCAAGAAAGGGTTCCCCAACCATACATTGTCTAACCATTTCCGTCTGTTTCACAATCGGGATCCAGGGCTGGCCTCCTTCTTCGGAATTGAACGATTGCAACCCCATCGGAGAGGGAGCAATCTGGTTCGAGAATTGTCGAGCCTGGGTTTATAAACTAGATACTTTGAGGCCTGCTGGTATAAATTATGATTTTGATTTGAATTGATTTTTGGCTAATTTTTAATTTGCTTTTAATCTAATTTTCTTTAGTTTAATTTAAATTTGGAGTGTTCTCCAGCTCCACTCGTTACACTTCAAACAATTGACATTGTCAAAAAAATGTAATTCCTTATCATTATATATTCACGCTTTATCTATACACACACTACTTTCAAAATTTTCAGCTTATAATGCTGAGTTAATGCGATTAGCACTATTAATGTTGCACCATTAATGTTTCTCCACTAGAGGGTGCTCTCCATTGCTTTTCACAATCACCATATTAATTTAGATTTATTTAAGTTCACTAGTCGGCAATAGGTCCTCATTGGACCAAACATGTCAGGTGACTGGTTGATACTCCTGAGCGGATATGTATTTAATAGGAAGTGACGTGGATTAGACTTGTTCATGGCTAAAAAAATCGTTTTTTTCGTTTTTCGGAAATTCGGAAATTCAAAAAATTCGGAATTCGGAAATTTAAAAAATTCGGAATTCGTAATTTCAGAAATTCAAAAATTCGGAAATCCGAAATTCACGGTAATTCGGAAATTTGGAAATTCGCAGTAATTCAGCAATTGCGGTAATTCGGAAATCCGCAGTAATTCAACAATTGCGGTAATTCGGAAATTCGCGGTAATTCGGCATTTGCGGTAATTCGGAAATTAGGCAATCGGAGCAGACGAAAATCCGAAATTCAGAAATTCGGAAATCCGAAAAATTGGAAAAAACTAAGAATATTTGAACTAATAACTATTAAATTATAGGTATTGGAATTTCCTTGAAAATTTGGCTGTTAATGAACTTAAATATGAAATTTAGCACTAATAGTCATATTTTCAAGAAAATTTCAATACCTATATTTAATAGTTATTTATTATTATTTCAAATATTCTTTTTTATTCCTGAATTTCAGAAATTCGGAAATAAGGAAGAACATTTGAAATAATAAGTTATTAAATTATTATTTTTACTTATTATAAATTTTAATAAGCTATTATTATTTCAAATGTTTTTCCTTATTTCCGACTTTTGCAGTGTGTGACTGTATATATGCATACTGTATGTATGTGTGTGTGTGTGTGCATACTGGGTCTGTATATACTGTGTGTATATTGGATGTATATTGTATGTATACTGTGTGTTTACATACAATATAAGCACAGTATATACACACCCAGTATGCACACACGCATACATACAGTATGCATATATACAGTCACACACTGCAAAGGTCAGAAATAAGGAAGAACATTTGAAATAATAATAGCTTATTATAATTCATAATAAGTTAAAATAATACATCAATAACTTATTATTTCAAATGATCTTCCTTATTTCCGAAATTCGGAAATAAGAAAAACGTTTGAAATAATAATAAAGATCTATTAAATTATAGGTATTGGAATTTTCTTGAAAATATGGCTATTAGTGATAAATTTCATATTTCAGTTCACTAACAGCCAAACTTTCAAGGAAATTTCAATACCTATAATTTAATAGTAATTTATTATTATTCCAAACGTTCTTTCTTATTTCTGAATTTCGGAAATAAGGAAGAACATTTGAAATAATAAGTTATTAATTTATTATTTTAACTTCTTATGAATTATAATAAGCTATTATTATTTCAAATGTTCTTTCTTATTTCCGAATTTCCGAATTTTGGAAATAAGGAAGAACATTTGAAATAATAAGTTATTGATTTAATATTTTAAATTATAAATGATAATAAGCTATTATTCAAATGTTTTTCCTTATTTCCGACGTTTGCAGTGTGTGACTGTATATATGCCTACTGTATGTATGTGTGTGTGTTCATACTGGGTGTGTATATACTGTGCTTATATTGTATATAAACACACAGTATACATACAATATACATCCAATATACACACAGTATATACACACCGACTATGCACACACACACACATACAAACAGTATGCATATATACAGTCACACACTACAAAAGTCGGAAATAAGGAAAAACATTTGAAATAACAATAGCTTATTATCATTTATAATTTAAAATAATAAATCAATAACTTATTATTTAAAATGTTCTTCCTTATTTCCGAAATTCAGAAATAAGAAAGAACGTTCAAAATAATAATAAATAACTATTAAATTATAGGTATTGAAATTTCCTTGAAAGTTTGGCTGTTAGTGAACTGAAATATGAAATTTATCACTAATAGCCATATTTTCAAGAAAATTCCAATACCTATAATTTAATAGGTATTTATTATTATTTCAAACGTTTTTCTTATTTCCGAATTTCCGAATTTCGGAAATAAGGAAGATCATTTGAAATAATAAGTTATTAATGTATTATTTTAACTTATTATGAATTATAATAAGCTATTATTATTTCAAATGTTCTTCCTTATTTCCGACTTTTGCAGTGTGTGACTGTACATATACATACAGTATGCATGTAGAGTCACACACTGCAAAAGTCGGAAATAAGGAAAAACATTTGTAATAATAATAGCTTATCATAATTTATAATAAGTAAAAATAATAAATTAATAACGTATTATTTCAAATGTTCTTCCTTATTTCCGAAATTCTGGAAATAAGAAAGAACATTTGAAATAACAATAATAGCTTCTTATTATTTATAATAGGTTAAAATAATACATTAATAACTTATTATTTCAAATGATCTACCTTATTTCCGAAATTCGGAAATAAGAAAAACATTTGAAATAATAATAAATACCTATGAAATTATAGGTATTGGAATTTTCTTGAAAATATGGCTATTAGTGATACATTTCATATTTCAGTTCACTAACAGTCAAACTTTCCAGGAAATTTCAATACCTATAATTTAATAGTTATTTATTATTATTTCAAACGTTCTTTCTTATTTCCGAATTTCGGAAATAAGGAAGAACATTTGAAATAATAAGTTATTCATTTATTATTTTCCCTTATTATAAATTATAATAAGCTATTATTATTTCAAATGTTCTTTCTTATTTCCGAATATAAGGCCTTTAAGCCTTTATTCTTTCTTGTAAACTTTATTATTATCGAATAATATTAAATATTATTCAATTTTATTATT
>BLSH010236819.1:330048-343400 GCA_018402905.1 Glandirana rugosa | reverse complement strand
CCCCCCCTTGACATTCCACAGCTCCTTAGCCCAAATCAATAAACTTTGTCAATTGCATCTTCTTACACTATGGGCTTAATGATGATGTACAAATGTTTCTAACTGTTTTTTAAGACTGTTTTTGCTTATCAACCGGTTCGTTAGGTCACCCTAGACCCTCCGCAGGGCTCCCGCGCAACTAGTCCTGACCCCAATGGGGTCCTCAGAAGTAAGCTAGGCATTAGTAAATTGGGCACTCAAGTTTCCATATCAAACTTTATTGTTACCTATTTTGCACCTCTTACAGCACCCTATGACTGCTAGATTCTTGACTTTATGTAACTTTGTACTATGTCAAATAAGTTCTGCGATTTTCTTTATTTCTTGGTCTTTGTAACCAGCGATCCAAGTCTATTTTGTTATCTGAAAACTTCTAATAAATATATTTAAAAAAAAAAAAAAGAAACCCTGCACATTGAGGGTAAGAACATTTAAGGGGGCCATGACATGAGGGTGGGGTTAAAGTTATGGAGTAGACTTGATTCCGTTATGGGTAATGCTTCCTGGCGAGGAGTCAGAGGTGGAGAGAAAGAGATAGGAGCAGTAAAAGATAGCAGAAAAGAAAAGGGGAGAAGGGTAGGATGGGGGGGGGGGGGGGAGAGGTTTATCTCACTGCATCCCATCTGAAAACTAAAAGGTTATGTATGATCACAGAATATATGGTTAGTATCTTTTGACTGGCATAGTTACATTAATATGCTTTCCTGTAAGGCTACATTTTATATAACACCCTGACTTACCTAAATTCTGCAGCAGAATTTGGAGCACACATAGGGCCCCTGTAGTAGGAGATCCTAGCCTACCACAGTTAGTTCCCAAGTGGGGTGGTAGGTTCCTTCCTGTGAGAGAGGAATATATAGTCCACAATAGCAAGGACCTAAAGGACCTATGTCTCATCACACTGTCTGTACAACTTACGAACACTCCATGCTGCTGTACGTTTTCTTCTGTTATCTCTTTGTCAACAGTATAGACCAACTCTGTTATCAAATACCTGTACTCAAATGTGACATTCTATGTAACCAATATCTTGTTCACTTTATGTTAAAACTCTCTGTTAAAACTATTGATCCAGATCAGATGGGGCTTATGGTCGGTAGGGCCACAGATGTGAATCTGCGGAGATTGTATGCTAACATTCATGTCTCAAACCTTAATACAGGATCTAGGGTTGTTTCTTCTCTAGATATAGAGAAGGCTTTTGATACTCTTGAATGGCCTTTTCTATGGGAGGTGTTACGCAGTATGGGCTTTCCAATTGTATTTATATAATGGCTGCAAGTCCTGTACAGACATCCAACAGCTGCGGTGAAAATGGGGTGAGGGCTGTCAACCACCTTTTCATTATTTAGGGGAACCCGGCAGGGCTGCTCTCTATCTCCAACCCTGTTTGCCATTGCTATGGAGCCTGTAGCGGAGGCTCTTCACACCTCCCCCAATATGTGGGGCTGCGGATTGGCTGGTTGGAGGAGAGGGTAGCCTTGTATGCAGATGATCTTTTATTGTTTTTGAATGATGCCAGACCCTCTCTTCAAGGGGGTTTACAGATATTGGATTCCATTTCTATAGTTACTGGACTGAAGGTAAACTGGACTAACTCCTTGCTATTCCCAATAAATATTGAAACCCATAATACGGCCTTGAACGATATCCCATTGCAATGGGTCGATAACTTCAAGTATCAAGGAGTTATAATTTCTCATCATGTTTCTGAATTTATTTCCTGAATTTGACTCTGCTTCTAGGAGATATTGGGTCAAAGTTAAGATCATTAAAGTTTCTACCATTATCTTTACTGGGACGTATTAATCTCTTAAAAATGAAAATTATACTAAAGCACATGTATCTTTTTAGACATTCTCCCCAGTGGCTTCCTGGTTATTTTTTAAAAGGTTAAATCAACTTTTTTCATCTTTTTTTATGGGGATCCACGAACTAAGGTATAACTTAACCACCCTGATGCACCCTTGTGGTCAGGGTGGTCTAGCTTTCTTGGATTTATACAAATATTTCTTAGCCACTCAGTTGGTTACGGTGCATGGAGGTTGAGCCCAGATTTGTCTAATTCCTGCACCAGGCTGAAAGCCGTGGTGGTATGTTCTATAGAAGCTCTTAAGGTCCTTATATTTAGGGGTTGTAGGGCACACTATCTCTCCCTCTCTTCTGGCACCTTCCCCAACTCTCTAAACATGCACTTGTCAGCCCCATACTCAAAAAGCCCTCACTGGACCCATCCAATCTTAACAACCTACGTTCCATCTCCTTACTCCCCTTTTTATCCAAATCTCTTGAATGCCTGGCCTACAACCGACTGAGCGACCACCTTTCTGATAGTAGCCTTCTTGATCCCCTTTAGTCTGGAGTTCGTCCTCAACACTCCACAGAAACTGTTCTCCTAAAACTAACAAACAATCTACTAATGGCCAAAACCTATGAACACTATTCAGTACTCCTACTCCTGGACCTCTCTGCTGCATTTGATATGGTTGACCACCCCCTCCTCCTCAAAAAACTCCACACCTTTGGTCTCCGTGACTGTACTCTTTGCTGGTTCTCTTCCTACTTATCCAACTGTACCTTTAGCATTACTTACAATTCTACTTCCTCCTCTCCTCTTCCTTTCTCTCTCTGTTGGGGCTCCCCAAGGTTCTGTTCTTGGACCTCTCCTATTTTCAATCTACACCTCCTCCCTGGGTCAGCTGAAAGCCTCCCATGGCTTCAAATGGCACCTCTATGCTGATGACACCCAAATATATTTCTCTACCCCTCAGCACACTCCTTTAGTCTCCTGAAGTATCACTAATTTACTAACAGATATATCAGTCTAGATGCCACACCACTTCCTCAAGCTTAATCTATCCAAAACCGAAATTATAATCCCCCCCATGTGCCCCTTCCCCCAATATTTCTGTCAAAATTGATGGCACAACTATAAGCCTATCCCCACATGCCAAGGTCCTAGGTGTAGTCCTGGACTCTGAACTCCTCTTTAAGCCCCACATCCAATCACTGTCTAAATCTTGTCACCTCAACCACCGCAACATCTCCAAAATACGCCCTTTTCTAACCAATGACACAACAAAGCTCTTAATTCACTCTCTGGTCATCTCTCATCTCGACTACTGCAACTTCCTCCTCATTGGCTTACCTCTACACAGGCTATCTCCCCTTCAGTCCATCATGAATGCTGCTGCCAGACTCATCCACCTTACCAGTTGCTCTGTGTCTGCTACTCTTCTCTGTCAATCCCTCCACTGGCTTCCACTCACTCAACAAATTAAATTTACAATACTAACAACTACTTACTAAGCCATCCACAACTCTGCCCCCAGCTACATCACTAACATAGTCTCAAAATACCAACCTAATCATTCTCTTCGTTCTTCTCAAGAGCTCCTGCTCTCTAGCTCCCTTATCACCTAATTACATGCTCGCCTCCAGGACTTTTCTAGAGCCTCTCCAATCCTATGGAACTCCTTACCCCAATATGTCCAATTATCTCCTACTCTATTAGTTTTTAGATGATACCTGAAAAACCTTTCTCTTCAGAGAAGCCTATCCTACCCACACCTAACAACTTTATTTTAATTTTCTCCATCTGATCATCCCCCACAGTTATTACCTTTTGTTCCACTCGTCCCTCTCTTCTAGATTGTAATCTCCAACAAGCAGGGCCCTCTGATCCCTCCTGTATTGATTTGTATTGTAACTGTACTGTCTGCCCTCATGTTGTAAAGCGCTGCGCAAACTGTTGATGCTATATAAATCCTGTATAATAATAATAATTTTTCACTCTCCAGGTTTTTTTTAGCAAATCAACCCCACTGATTCCTCTTGTTTATGTCGTTCTAACAGTATTGCATTACCATCAATTTTATCAACCAACATCTTTTTGGAATCTAACTGAAATACCATGTAAGTGACATTAATAAAGTAATTTGGGGTGTATTTGTGTTATTTGTATGTTAAAATGAGTTTGCCAGGAGGTGTGTGTATGTTTGTGTATTGGCATTTTACTCTTTATAATTGTTCTCTAAGACAGTTTTAATTTATTTGCCAACAATTACAATAATCTTTGACTCTTTAATTAATTTTTGGTCTGGTGTTATTCTCTGTATTTCTATGGTTTTAGCTAAGTGCCCATTAAGGGGAGCCTTGCTGTGTGGAGCTAGAAAGTTTTTAGCAACTCTTTAAATATGTTGAGAGGGGTGTAAGGCTTTGCTCCCCCTCCCTTACAAGGTACCTACCACACCAAGTGTTTTAAGGAATGAGGCCTGGTATGGTATTGGAAGTGATGTTGGCTTAGAAAGAATGAAAAATATCACTACATAGTAGAAATAAAATGGGTTGTGAACGCAAAATAAATTGGGGATCTGAACAGTCAGTCAATAGACAATTTTCATAGCAATGCTGAGTATAAAAATTTATAACTGCTCCTCTTTGTACCCCCACTACTTTACATCATTATTATTAAAACGTTAAATAAATGGGGGGGCGTGGCTAGCCAGCAACAGTGACGATCGCATTGTGATAGAGCTCCGGCTCAATGGGCACGAAGCAACGACCACAGCAGCAAGGGTGACCCACCGAAGATGTCTGCTGACACCCCAATTCTCTCCCCACCTGGGGAACAGAGAAAGCGAGGCTCTCAGCGCTCAGCGCCATATAAGCTGACGGACTTCTTCTCAGCTAAGAGCGACAAAGGCCTCCAAGATGGCGGATCGCAACCACAGCATGCTGCGGCGGCGGAGAGCTCCGGCTCATCATCCAGCTCCTCACATGATTCGGTATGTATGGCAATACTATTATCAACACCTGGGAACACCGCTCGTTCTCCTCCTGATAGCCCTACAACCCGCAGCCCTATCAAACATAAAAAAGCTAGACACGGCGATTATACTGATGAACACTCAGACATGGAGGAAGGCACAACTTCAGAGGCCTCCCCACAGATTACACTGGAACAGTTCCCCTCTTCCACACAGCCTGTTTCCATAGGAGACATGAAGGAGATGTTGATCTCCCTAAGGGACTCAATGCATATAGACATGAGAAACGCCCTGTGCCCTATTAAGATAGATATATAAGAACTGCAACAAAGGATGGCACATGTGGAACACAATCTGGATGAGGCCTACGCTGCCCATAACAACCTAGTAGAAGTGTACCAGGAACAACAATGCGATATGCAGCGATTAGCGGCTAAAATCGCTGATATGGTAGATCGCCTCAGAAATAATATTAAATTCTGAGGAATTCCAGAATCTGTAGCGAATACAGATTTGCAAAGCTACATTCGCCAACTACTCCACCTATTAGTCCCTAAAGCTAGCGAAATGGAACTCACCATAGACAGGGCCCACGGACTACCCAAGCTGTCATTTTTACCCACCTCCATTCCCCGAGATGTATTGGCCAGAATTCACTACTATCATATCAAAGAGGAAGCTATGCGCTCCATCCGCAAAAATCCCCAGCTTGGCGGGCAATACATGGGAATAACACTGTATACTGATCTTTCTCAAGCCACAATACAACATAGAAAGAAGCTCCTTACGATCACTAAGGCACTGAGGAATCATGAGATTAAGTATCAATGGGGCACTCCGTCTAAGCTAATTGTAACCTACCGTGATAAGATGTACAACATCCTGTCCCTAGAATCTGGTTTAAAGTACTTGAAGGACTGGGGGATCCTGCCATATGAAGACCCACAAGCAAAGCGCCCTGCCCCTACCAAACTCAGACAGGAATGGTCTAAGTGATATTCGCATTCAATGATGGCTCACCCTATTTCAGCTACTTGAAGTGCCCATCAGCCCTGAATAATACCCAGCCTCATAGGACAACCTATCCACTTGGATAAGAAAGTTCTTCCAATACCCCCCATGATCAATCCACAGGTCACTCTGTTACTGACCTCGGAGATACCACCGGGTTTCTTTTTACATTCTCCAACTTATGCTTCTTTATTTTTTCTATATAATGTTTATTTTTTCTATATACGTTCCAGTCCATACCGACCTCCTACACATGATTTGCTGCATCGCCTCCCTACCAGAGCGACCACTACTGACCACGAAGAAACAGATCCAACTCCCTGCCGTCTCTCCCCTGAAATGTGAGTCCAGATGTACAACTATCCAATGGTATGTAAGTACCGCATTACCAAGCACCAGCTCTACACACGAGAATGATTTGACTACTGATACTAGCATATCAATTTTACACCATGACTATTAAATTCCTCTCCATGAACGTTAAGGGCCTAAATAGCCCTTTTAAAAGGAAACTTCTCTGGTCAGAAGCCGAAAGACTTAAAGGGGACATTATATGCACTCAAGAAACTCATTTTCTAGCAAACAGAGCCCCAACCTGCACTCACAAAAAGTACCCTAATATTTTTTTCGCTAACGCAAATACAAAACAAAACGGGGTATTTATTGCGATTAGCTGCAATATTGCTTTTTCTCTACAGGAAATCTCCACGGACCCTAATGGCCGCTACATTATCTTAGTCTGTACCTTAAATAATGTACTCTATACGATTGTATCTCTTTATGCTCCCAATAATGGCCAATTGTCATTTCTTAAGAAATTGATTAAGAAAGTTAGCCTGATACGCAAAGGTTATGTGGTGATGCTTGGCGACTTCAACTCTGTCCCTGACGCCCAGTTGGATTGCTCCAAAAAAGTCCACAGTCACAAAACAACTCTTAAAAATTTCCTGCACACAGAGTCATTATATGATACATGGTGATGCTTACATGCAGGTGAAAAAGACTACACCTTTTTCTCAGCCCCACATAGATCATATACTAGAATTGATCTAGCCCTCACAGACTTTCACACTCTTCATCGAGTTCAGGGGGTCTCCAAGCACTTAACTGAATTCTTTAAATTTAACTACACAGACCAGGGGGATATTACTAATATTTGGTGTGCACATAAAGCCTTTATAAGGGGAATCCTCTTACAAGCTGCGTCACGAGAAAAAAAAAAGAGAACCCAAACACTGAATACCCTCCTAGCCCGAATAAAAACGCTTGAAGACCAAAATAAGCAAACAATCTCACAAACCAATCTTGACGAACTTAATCAGCTTAGAGTAGAATTGAAACAAATTTTACTACAAGATCATGAGAAAACCCTCAGACATTTCAAAACCTCCTTCTACCTGTACGGGAACAAAGCAGGTAAGACACTAGCGAGACAAATTTGGGTCAAACAAGCAAAAAGCAAAATAGCATATATGAAAAATCCTCTCACAGGGGACATGGTACATCACCCTAAAGACATAGTGAACAACTTTAAAACATACTACAGCACCCTCTACAATCTTAATATAGATCCTAAGACACCTCAACCAACTCAGTAAAAAATCCATAAATTCCTAGATCCCTTAAACCTCCCCAACATCACGGAGGAACACCTGAAAAATTTAAACACTCCATTCACCTCCAAAGAACTCGAAACGGTACTAAAGAGCTTAGCCCCAAATAAATCTCCAGGACCGGACGGTCTGTCGGCCGAATACTACCGTTCCTTTAAAGAAACACTTATACCCTATCTCCTGGATCTATTTAACACCATAGCCTCCTCTAGAACCCCCCCTAAAGAAATGCTTAAAGCAATTATCGTGACGATACCCAAACCCGGGAAATCTGCAGACTCCCCACAGAACTTCAGGCCAATATCCTTATTAAATACGGATATAAAAATTTACGCTAAACTCATTGCAAACCGGTTGGCTACAATCACCCCCAATTTAATTAATCAAGACCAGGTAGGCTTTGTCCTGAATAGGCAAGCACCTGATGGCACAAGGAGAATTCTCAACCTACAAAAAATAGTGGAAAACCGTAAGACCCCTGCAGCCTATATAGCCCTAGACACCAAAAAGGCTTTTGATAGGGTTCACTGGGGGTATATGGAGGCTACTCTTACGAAATTTGGTTTTTCAGGATTTATCAAATCAGCCATAGCAGCTCTCTATACCCATCCGTCAGCCCAGGTGTTCACATCATCAGCCCTTTCAGATGACTTCCCTATCTCAAACGGCACTCGCCAAGGTTGCCCTCTTTTGCCTATAATTTTTTCACTGATAATGGAACCCTTAGCGACAGCCATAAGAGAAGTTTCCGATATAACAGGCATTGAAGTAGCGGGTAAAACCTACTCCATAGGCCTTTTCGCCGATGATGTTATCCTGACCCTTTCTAATTTAGACAGCTCTATCCCGGCAATCAACAAATTAATAGAAAAATACGGCAAAGTCTCCTTTTACAAAATTAATATAACTAAGTGCCAAGTCCTACCTCTAAACTTAAACAAAAACATTAAAACGGAAATGAAGCAAATATTCCCTTGCAATTGGGAATCTAGGGAAATTCAATATCTGGGAATTCTACTAACTAATAAATCACAATCACTATACAACGCCAACTATAAAAAAACTCCTAGGAACTGTAAAGACTGACTTAGCTCAACTAAACAACCCATACCTATCTTGGCTAGGGCGCATTGCCACTTTCAAGATGGTAATCCTACCAAAGATCCTCTACACCTTTAGAACAGTCCCCATAACTCTCCCTTGCGAGTTCTTTAATACGCCTAATGCATATATAAAACAATACATATGGAAGGGGAAAACCGCTCGTATAGCATTCCCCACACTGACTAAACATAAATCCAAAGGGGGCATGGGAACCCCCTCTTCTAACAGATTATTACAGAGCATCCCTACTAGCACAAATCAAAGAGTGGACTGATCCCCACTCCACTAAACCCTGGGTCCTGTTGGAAAGATATATGATAAACAATAAATGCCTTAAAAACCTTCTGATCGCAGCCACTTCCAACCTACCTATCTAGAAAATTTCCCCTCAATACAGGCTTCCATTCAGGCCTGGAAGGATTCACTACCTTTGGCCAGAGAAACAACTCAGATTCGAATAACTGATGTCCCTCTTCAAGTCTTGGAATTTTTAATCCCTGACCTCGCCCTCAAAACTTTGATAACTTTAGGCTATTCCTCATGAAATACAGTACCAGAAGAACTGAAAATGAGAGACGCATACAAAAGTAACCAAATTAGACACCTGTTTCAATCCCTCCAATATAAAGATATACATATCAACAAAGACATCTGGGATTTCTACCACAATTACCCGCACTCCAAAGGAGGAATTTCCCGAATTTATAATATATTACAAGCAGACAGCCCTGTGAAGCGGATTAAAGCAGTGCAAAACTGGGAAAGAGATTTATGAAAGAGTTACTCAGAAGAAAAATGGGTAACTGTAATACAAAATAGTCTAAGAGCAACACATTGCGTACTTCATTGGGAAAATGTTTTCAAAATCCTGTATAGATGGTACCTAACCCCAGTCCGATTAAGCTGTATGTACAATCACACACCCTCAGACTGTTGGCGCAACTGTGGCCAGAGAGGGCATATATTACATATACTGTGGCATTGCCAATCAGTAGCCAGCTTCTGGCAAGCAACTTTTAGATTAATCTCTATGGTTACTGGCTGTATTACGCGCCCTTCTCCAGACCTTGCACTGCTAAATTTGACTTCAGAAAGATTTCCTCCAAATATCAGAAAGGTAGTCCTACATATCTTATATGCAGCCAGACTAACAATTAGGAGCAAGTGGAGGAAAGATCTAGCCCCAAATATAGACAAAGTCATATCTAGAACCAGACTGCAATGTTCCTATGAATACGCGTTCGCCAAAGCACAAGGTTCCACTAAAACATTCCTGCATAACTGGGAGAGTTGGCTAAAATTCTTCAATTTGTAATGAATACATAGCGGAAAGGAAGGACTTTCTAGGCAAATATGGAGTCAGGTATGGACTTATTGTTGCTGCTGTTCATGTTAGAACAGTGCGTTAGTTGAACCAGTTGATACCTTAAGTCGCAATTTATATCTATTGATCTATACATGGTTAGAAATTATACATCCAAAATGCATTTTCTGTGATACATCCACTACTTGGTCGATCTTTCTTAACTGATTGACAGAAACCTGACCACAGTGAGTACCCAATTGGGGTGGCAGGTACTTCCTAGTGAGAGTATGGAAGCAAGACTTTGTGGTAAGACCATAATGATGGATCCACACGGCCATAAACACACCTAAACGAGCAACTGTCAAATTTGTTTCTACCTTATTCTGTAACATGTGTATAACATACTTCTACTGTCCTCTTTGAAATGTCTTCTTTGGCTTATCAATCTTATGTGGATGTATACCTGTTGCTGTAATATAATTAAAACCAAGAAAAATGTAAAACACAAAAAAAAACAAAAAAACTTTAAATAAATATGCACAAACAAAAAAACAAAATAAGTAAAAAAAAAAGAAAAAATCAGTGATGAACATTAGTAAACATTATGAACATTAAGAAGAAGTGGTTAGGTAGTTACACTGAGCTGCTTTGTAGGATTGGCCGTAGTCTTCTGGAGCTACATAAATGCAGGGATATGTTTGTTGAGGTCTGAAAATCTAGCGCACCACTGGTGAATTTGCCATAGCAATAGTAAATCAGTCCCAGAATATCAATGGATTAATAGTTTTTACTTTATGAATTCAGGTAAAACATATTAGAGAGATGAAACTGCGTTATTTTAGTTTGTTAATGACAACTTGATTTTACCCAATGTACATTCATGTTTCAACATCAAATGTACATATTATACATGTCTAAGCCAAGATTAAGCATCAATTTAGAATAAATCTGGAAAATAATGTAAATTACTTACCTATCCTTCTGTCTGTCCATCTCTATATGTCTGCTTGATCAATATATTGTGTATGTGTTTTCATTCTGTAATTTTTTTCATTTACAATTTTTTAGAAGCTTGGAAGAAAAATTATATATATTGCATCCTTTTAATCAGTAAAGACAGAAATGTGTCTTGCTTTTAAGTTAAAGCCAGGAATGAAATGTAGGCATATTTGATAGGAATGAACTAGGAAAGGATTTTAACCGCACTCCAAGTTGCTTGAAAAAGTTAGAAAAATGTATTGAAGAATCGTCCAAAAAATCAAATTGCAGAAAAGAAACAGACCCCAACGGTGGATAGGCAGGAAAATATTGACGCGTTTCATGAACTACATGTTCGCTCACTCATAATCTATAAGGCAATGATTATGAGAAACATTAAATGACATATACTCAGGTGTAACTCATCAATGACTGATAGTGCCAATTAATTTGCATCCGTAGACCCACGCAGGAAAACCCGAGAGTATATAATGGATGTTGTTAAGACCCTATTGTGAGCAGAGTAAAAACATTACATATATAAAAAACTTGTATAACCCAAATATGAAACGACATATATAAGGTATCTAGCAAATAGAAAACATAGAAATACTATTCATATAACAAATGAACAAGGAAATACAAAAGCCACAAGAAATATAAACATAAATGTAAATTAATTCAATGTTAAAGCTTTTATAATCATGTAGCTCCAGAAAGTTGCAAAAAATGTTGTGTATCTGTGGGAGTGATGCAAAAGGCAAAAAAATAATGCCTATTGAAAGAAAATATGTAACAGTGGCAAATAAGAATAAATCATTAAACATCCGGTCAATTTGTCACACTTGATCATAAAAAATTGTAAAAAAATTATTAAATTTCTGCATGATTGTAATAAAATCAGCAGATACTACACCACCTTCACGGATACAACAAAAATTGCTGGCAGATGCCTCGCAAACTGGAATCAATAAAATCCAATAAATAATGAGTGAATAATGTGCATATTGGATTATTGGAAGGATAAATATAACTAAATTATATGTAGATCTAGCGACTCCAGCTATATACTTTAAGAACCATGCACATTAAATCTTACTTGGCTAATACTAGAAAAGGTCTAAATCACCCAAAGAAAACACAGTATAGGATTAATCCAATTGGAATATCAATAGACCCTAAAACCCAACAGTAATATTACAGTGGGTGGCCCCAAAATCCAGGATTGTATGTAAAATGTAAAATTATTATCCAACGTGTGTTGAATGGAATGATGATGTTAGACCGACTAATCCTGCATGTCGAGAGATGACTAAGATGAACCATTAGATACCTAGACAAGCACAAAGCAAAAGACAACTCAACAAAAACAAAAAAGCTGCTGTAATAACAAGCAAGAACGAACACAGTGGGTTATCTATCATAATAATGGATGTAATAGGGGAAAGTGGTGATGTATGTAGACAAAAATACTGCCACGTCCAATATGCACAAGAATATGGAAAATGGGACAAGTATCCCAAATGAAAGCTATCCCCCTGGACTTTAAAGGCAGGCGTAGTAAAAAAGGTGCATCAAAAATAAGGGAGGAAGAAATATAATAAAAAAATGTACATTTTATTTATACATTGTAGATAAAAACAAAGTGAACAAGGACACTGAGACACAAATTAGTCACTTTGTCAATACAAAAACAAGAACAGAGTATACAAAGAATTACAAATGACAAACGTATGTTGAAGGTACCACAGTCAACAGCATAGAAAAAGATTGAACTTGATGCATTTGAGATTTGCACACTCAGATGATCACTGTGATGGCAGGGTTCTGGGGCAATGTCACAAACGTCCCAACATGTTTCGGTTAATCCTTCTTCTGGGGATAATAGGCATCAAGTGAGATAAAGAGGTGCTGTCTGTAAGAGGTTAAATCATACATGACATAAATATATGGAGTATATAGGTTTGTAAAGACAAATCAAAAGCAGATCATTGGTAGAAATGCGCCCACTGGGGAGGGTGGGTGTACCACTTACCTGTGGACTGGAGGCACCCACAAACCAAATATAGCGGCAGCCCGGGAGGATCTGAGAATCAGGTCCAAAGTGACCGTTGGAGGTATGAGCCCCAAGGGAGGAAGCATGGATTGTTGTGCAACCACGAGGGGCCCAAGGTGGCTGTGCCAGCTAGACCACACTGAGAAGTGTGAATTGCACTAGATGAAAAAAACCATAAACAAGTATGTAAGAATCTGAGGTGTATTACCATATACAGGGGCCAAAAAAACGTACATAATAGTAATACATAGCGTGCCTTTAGCTGTGCCAAACATTGCCGAGTAAGTCGTTGAGTGAGTGTATAGAGGTACTGAGGGCAATAAATGTACTTGTTGTATAGCAAAAACAGCCCATTGCATACAGGCAATTTCAAAAGGCAAGTAAGCCGTATAATCATTATAAAGAACTTTTAATCAGTGAGGCACAGGAAAGGAGGCTAGAAAGGCTGGGTGAAGAGTCACACCAGATCGACCGTG
>BLSH010236819.1:313013-326624 GCA_018402905.1 Glandirana rugosa | reverse complement strand
ACAACAGGGTAAGGAAAGTCAAATTAGCTAGCCAAGAGATTTCTTAAGGTATAGGAGCAGCTATTTCGAATGATAAAATTACATTATGGGTTTGTGTGTACCCTTATGTATGCATGGTCGGTGGGTGCCTGTCGTTGAAAAATACGCAATGGATTTGAAGTATTTTTGGGATGGTTCGGGGGACCTGCGGGTTAGCAGAGGCCGACACCGTTGGAATGACTTTTAAACTCAGTAAACCAACTGTTAGTGGATGTTGGAAATTAGATTTATCTCTATTAATTAGTTAATTGAGATATGGGTCGCGAGAACAAGTTACTATGTTTATTAGGAAATCCAAAATCTATAACAGAGAAGCTTATGAAAGGATTAATATCTAAAACCTAAAGGATTATTTGTATCATTGAACAAGAGCGCTGGGTATAGAGTTAATTGATTAATTATCTCTATTTAGATTAAAGGTTGTAGGTGATTGTCAACCAAATGACTCAAATTTTCAGTAAGGTTGCCACAGCCGGAGACGATTGGGCGTCCAGGGGGCTTGGTAGGGTTTTTATGAAGTTTAGGTAACGCATAAAAAGTTGCTGTCCGTGGGTGGCTGGTACGTATGTATTCCCATGTGTGTTTGGGTATTACATTAAAATAGTAAGCTTTATCGACGAGGATATGGAATTCTTTAGAGAACCGATCGATTAAACTGAAAGGAATGGGACAACACCAGTCAGAATTATTTAGTATGGACATACACATGCCCATATAGTCAACACTATTCATGACCACAACGTTGCCGCCCTTGTCGGACAAGTTAATAACCAAGTTGGTATTTGAAGCCAAAGCTTTCAACACTTCATTCAAAGTTCAATCTTTTTCTATGGTGTTGACTGTGGTACCTTCAACATACGTTTGTCATTTGTAATTTTTTGTATACTCTGTTCTTGTTTTTGTATTGACAAAGTGACTAATTTGTGTCTCAGTGTCCATGTTCACTTTGTTTTTATCTACAATGTATAAATAAAATGTACAATTTTTTATTATATTTCTTCCTCCCTTATTTTTGATGCACCTTTTTTACTACGTCTGCCTTTAAAGTCCAGGGGGATAGCTTTCAGTTGGGATACTTGTCCCATTTTCCATATACTTGTGCATATTGGACGTGGCAGTATTTTTGTCTACATACATCACCACTTTCCCCTATTACATCACTTATACAACGGGTAGCAAATACCCATCATATCCCCCTCCTCCATTTGTGGTGATCTAGACATTTGCGCCCAACTTTCCCTTCCTCCCCTTCCCCCTTGGTTTTTTTTTTTCTCACCATGACTGAATACCAAGGTGAACAATGGATTTCTTTTATGTCTAACCTCCATGATGAGTTTGGCAAAAATGAAGCAGTTGAATCTGTCATTACATCCACCTACATTAATCTTTGTCAAGTATTAGAGAAAAAAATATTTATTGTATTGGCATATAAAGAACTTTCAAGACTATATCAAAGAGGATATTATTCCTTTTGGTCTGCGTGTCCAAATTTTTCCTTCATTTGAAACTACAGACCCCAATTTTAAGCAGCCATGGGAAGATAACTTAAAATTATGTTCCAAAAATATGATGTCATTGCTGATTGAGGAATATAACAAACGTATGGTAGAGCTGGATAAACAGATAAACAGATTGATACACTGCAAAAGGCTCTTGTTCCATACCAGACCCATGCATTGGTCTCTGATCTAGAGAGTAAACTTAAAACTCATTTACAAAAATGTAATAAAGACATCCTAATCAGCAAAGACAAAAAACGACATCGCGATCTTAAGGCCTTCCGTGAGGGTAAAGCCTATAGATGTAATTGCAATAAATAATACCGCGCTACCACTAAATGAGTATCAGGTTGCTGCTCCCGCTGAAAAGTGCCCACACTATACTCCAAAGAATCAAAAAAGATAAGAGTAGTGAAGCTCAATCCCCTATTATTTGTAAATATGCATACACGGCGGAGATAAATAAAGTAATGAGATCATGTCACTGTGAAAAACTCAAACTGTGCTAAAAACAATACTTAAAGTGCAACTGAAAGGTGACCAAGTGTTGGATCACTCTTCATAATATATTACCATCAAAGTGCATGTAAATTCATATACTTCTAAAACATAATTAAAGGTAGAGCAAAGATAGAAAAATACCACTGTGGGAAAGGTAAGTGTGCAACGTCAAATTCCACTGAAAGTGCAAAATAGTAAAGTGTCCAAGTGCTATGTCACTCCTTATAATGTGTTGGCATAAAAGTCCATCTGGAGTAAAAAATACCACACCAAAAAATATATATACAGGAAACAGTACATGTAGTGCTGAAAAGTGCTATATGAAGAGTGATTTGGTGGGATCACTTTTCAAAAGCGTGATCATAGAGCTGTGTCCATTCAGAAGCTTGTGTCCACTTAGGTGTCCTAATTCTGGCATGCAGTGCCTCCAAGTGTTAACACACACCGCCACCCTGCGATCCTATGCACTCACCTCAAGAGGCGACCCCCACTCGGGTCCAGTAGTACAATCCTCCACTGGCTCAGGTGCTTGGTGTGCGGTGTTTATTTCATCAATTCATAACATAAGGATAAAAAATACTAACATAGTGCTGAATCGTTAAAACAACAATATTTTAATGCACAGATTAAAAAGACTCACATGGCATTGTGTACATCCACCGGTACACTCGGGTGCTGCGCATAGTCACAAATCATCCAAATAGATGTTGAGGAAAACCGAGGGGACTCTATCCTCACGGCTGCTGACTCATGCAACTCACTCCACTTGTCTGAACGTCACAGGACTCCTTTCTGACGCGTTTCGTCACCCAATAACGTGACTTTATCAAGGGGTCCCTTGATAAAGTCACATTATTGGGTGAAGAAACGCGTCGGAAAGGAGTCCTGTGACGGGGGACAGGGGAGTCCTGTGACCCAGGTGGGGATTGTGTTACTGGACCCGAGTGGGGGTCACCTCTTGAGGTGAGTGCATAGGATCGAAGGGTGGCGGTGTGTGTTAACACTTGGAGGCACTGCATGCCGGAATTAGGACATCTAAGTGGACACAAGCTTCTGAATGGACACATCTCTATGATCACGCTTTTGAAAAGTGATCCCACCAAATCACTCTTCATATAGCACTTTTCAGCACTACATGTACTGTTTCCTGTATATATATTTTTTGGTGTGGTATTTTTTACTCCAGATGGACTTTTATGCCAACACATTATAAGGAGTGACATAGCACTTGGACACTTTACTATTTTGCACTTTCAGTGGAATTTGACGTTGCACACTTACCTTTCCCACAGTGGTATTTTTTTATCTTTGCGCTACCTTTAATTATGTTTTAGAAGTATATGAATTTATATGCACTTTGATGGTAATATATTATGAAGAGTGATCCAACACTTGGTCACCTTTCAGTTGCACTTTAAGTATTGTTTTTAGCACAGTTTGAGTTTTTCACAGTGACATGATCTCATTACTTTATTTATCTCCGCCGTGTATGCATATTTACAAATAATAGGGGATTGAGCTTCACTACTCTTATCTTTTTTGAAAGCCTATAGATGGCATCAATCTATGCACAATAGACGTATATTACAATACAATGGCAAAATTCATAAACGTAATGATAACTCTATGATTCCTGCACATTCTTCTGTCTCTCCATCTCCCTCATCATCATTAGGTATACCCAAAAATCTGCGACACTCCAAACGCCGCCGACATGGAGACAGCTCTCACAACCACTCTTCCCCGCCAGATGAGCCTCACTTGGATGCAGGTAACATACGCACCACCACACTTCGACATAATGTCCACACAAGCACTCCAGCTCCTGGCACCACTCACTCTACATATGGTAATGTACACTCTTCACTTCCTGCTCCAGCCACCCCCTACGTTCAAACCTCCATGCGAGGGACTTTTTTAGATCAACTGCAAACCAAAACACAAAGTCACCAATCAAAAAGCAAATCTACCAAAAAAACAAACACGAATCCACAACACCAAATGTAGTTAACTTGTCCACACATGACTTATCACCTGATGAACTAAACGTCTTGGCCAGAGGTTTAACCTTCTGCCCTGATTTTCACCTAAATAAATTTGAAACTATTAAAGATATCCACCTTTTTATTAGAAACATTTTACCTTAAAGTTTATATTCTAAAAAAAACACTGTGGTCACTACATCTATTCCCTCTTCCCCCGATGTGCAAGCCCTGAATCTCCTCATATCCTTATTGGAGGAAAATGAGTCTGCGGACCTCATTGAGTCCATAGACCTTGAGGGTCTGCTTGGTTTAGTCGACACTGCCTCGGCAGGCACTGCGCAACCCCACATCCCAACACTTAAAAAAACATCCTCCCAATACCCTCCCCTAAGCTCGAATCATAATGCAGCTACCTTTTTAAAGATGGTCACTAAGGACATTACTAGCTTATCCACCCCTCTTGAATTTTCGTCTAATTTTTCGATTCACGAACGCAACGCGTTGAAAGCTTTGGCTTCAAATACTAACTAGGTTATAAAGCCATCCGACAAGGGCGGCAACGTTGTGGTCATGAATAGTGTTGACTATATGGGCATGTGTATGTCCATACTAAAAAATTCTGACTGGTATCGTCCCATTCCTTTCAGTTTAATCGATCGGTTCTCTAAAGAATTCCATATCCTCATCGATAAAGCTTACTATTTTAATGTAATACCCAAACACACATGGGAATACATACTTACCAGCCACCCACGGACAGCAACTTTTTACGCGTTACCTAAACTTCATAAAAACCCTACCAAGCCCCCTGGACGCCCAATCGTCTCTGGCTGTGGCAACCTTACTGAAAATTTGAGTCATTTGGTTGACAATCACCTACAACCTTTAGTTGTTAAACGTTCTTCATACGTACGTGATACTATTCACTTTTTGCAAATTTTGGAGGGCCTCCGCGTCGATGGTGACACCATTTTGGTCGCCATTGACGTTGAGGCCCTATACAGTACTATTCCACATGATAGGGGCTTGGCAGCCATTAGAGGCAAACTTACTCTTTCTAACACTTTAGACCCCCAGTATGATGAATTTGTGATACAGGCTTTTCAGTTCATCTTGGAACATAACTTTTTTTCTTTCAACGGCACCCACTACCTCCAGGTGCAGGGGTTGCAATGGGGACACGTTGTGCCCCATCGTATGCCAACCTGTACCTGGGGGAGTGGGAACACCAACTATGGCATGACCCAGGCACCTCCATTTATGCAGATCACATTGTGGCATGGCATCGTTACATTGACAATGTTTTCATGCTGTGGAGAGGCTCCGCCTCCCTTCTACAACAATTTTTAGTATATATCAACCAGAATGAGTTGAATTTGCATTTAACCGTGTCTCACAACTCACAAGAGTTGCCTTTCCTGGATGTAATGGTTTGTAAAGGTCAGAATGGGCAATTGCTAAGTCAGTTATTCCGCAAATCAACTGCTGGAAACTCTTTACTTCATGCCAGCAGTTTCCATCCGAAACCACTCCTGGCCTCCATTCCTTACAGCCAGTATCTTCGCGTACGCCGCAATTGTTCAGATGAATCTTCTTTTCTTAACGAGGCCAAAGAGTTACAAACACGACTTCTAGAACATGGGTACTCCGGAGCCTCTCTGAAGTGAGCCTTCAGAAGAGTTTGCAGTCTCTCACGAACTGATTTACTTTACAATAAAAAAACTCAAAAAACTCAAACCCCCAACCAGACTACACGCATGGTTACATCTTATTCCACACAACATAAACAAATTAAACGCATCCTAAGCAAATACTGGCACCTTCTTACCATGGACTCTCAATTATCCCCATTTGTATCCGATGTACCATCTGTGACCTACCGTAGGGCTCCTTCGGTCGGCGACAGATTGATCTCCAGTGAATTCAGAACCCACAGAAGGGACCCATGCATCCGCCATGGCACTTTCTCCTGTGGAGGCTGTAACTATTGCCAATACATGGATAGACGCAGTAGAATTGTACTACCAAATGGCTAAGTATTCCGTCCTAAATATTTAGTGAATTGTAAAACTCCCGGCATAGTGTACCTCCTCTCTTGTGAGTGTGGGGCATACTATGTCGGGAAAACTAAAAATGAATTTTGGAAAAAGATATACCAACACACCCTTCCATAACCAAACGTGATCCCGATACCCCCATTGGTCGACATACAGCAGCCATTCATTCCACCTCCCTTCCAAGGGTTCTTTTTCTAGCTATGGACAGGGTCCACTACAGCTCACGTGGAGGCAACCACAATAAATCACTCCTCCAGCATGAGCTGTGGTGGATACACACCCTCCAGGCTACGTCCCCACCCGGACTCAATGAGATTTATAGTTTCAAACCTTTCCTCCCGGGTTTCATATCGGGGGGATGTGAACTTACTTTATAATGCACATCTTTATTCTAAATTATGATTTTTTGCAATAATCATTTTCCCCTTCGTGCTTTTTAAATCCTCACACTCCTTTAGTTCAATATCATCATTTTCATTCTCATTTCCAATAATTTAATTCCCTTACACGTCTCCTTGTCAATACATTGACAATCTTGATTTAACAACACCATCCATATACCTTCCTATTTATTTGTTGCTGCAACTTTTTTCTTTCATCTACACATCCATTATTCCCTAGCATTTTCAGTCTTTTACTCAATTCCCTCCCCTTTTCCTTCCTCCCATCCATTCCCCCCTTCCCCTCCTTTCCCTCTTTCCCTCTATCCATTTCCCCTCCACCCATTTCCTCCACTTGCCATTGTACTGCGCCACCACCCACTCTCCATTCATTTCCATCCATTTTGCACCAGCCCTTTATTCCATCCACCGCTGGGGGTTGCACATGCTCCTTGGATTGGAAGCATTGTGCACCACCCGGCGAGTAGGCTCCACAGGACCATTGCTGCTCTGGTCTTCGGGCCTCTTCGGCTCCTCCTTGTCGGAAGAGCAAGCTTTTTTGTCCTAGCGGACCTCCGTCCGCCTGGACACACCAGCCGGGGGAGGTCCGACACGTGACGTCATCCCGCCCAGCTGGGCGGGGTGACGTCGCGCGCCGCTCACTCCGGAGGGACCCATTGTGCCTGGTATGCGAGCTCCCCACTCGCATTACACAGGTGGCCAGCACCTGCCATTGTCCCTTCGGATTGGCTGCCTCGGACACATACGCCCTATATAGCCAGGCCACAATTTGACGGTCGTTATGCAGCCTTCACGTGCATCGACCGAACGGACCAGGTAACATGAAACTTTGATTACCAGCCTTTCTAGCCTCCTTTCCTGTGCCTCACTGATTAAAAGTTCTTTATAATGATTATACGGCTTACTTGCCTTTTGAACTTGCCTGTATGCAATGGGCTGTTTTTGGTATACAACAAGTACATTTATTGCTCTCAGTACCTCAATACACTCACTCAACGACTTACTCGGCAATGTTTGGAACAGCTAAAGGCACGCTATGTATTACTATTATGTACGTTTTTTGGCCCCTTTATATGGTAATACACCTCAGATTCTTACATACTTGTTTATGTTTTTTTTCATCTAGTGCAATCCCCACTTCTCAGTGTGGTCTAGCTGGCACAGCCACCTTGGGCCCCTCGTGGTTGCACAACAATCCATGCTTCCTCCCTTGGGGCTCATACCTCCAACGGTCACTTTGGACCTGATTCTCAGATCCTCCCGGGTTGCCGCTATATTTGGTTTGTGGGTGCCTCCAGTCCACACGTAAGTGGTACACCCACCCTCCCCAGTGGGCGCATTTCTACCAATGATCTACTTTTGATTTGTCTTTACAAACCTATATACTCCATATATTTATGTCATGTATGATTTAACCTCTTACAGACAGCACCTCTTTATCTCACTTGATGCCTATTATCCCCTGAAGAAGGATTAACCAAAACATGTTGGGACGTTTGTGACATTGCCCCAGAACCCTGCCATCACAGTGGTCATCTGAGTGTGCAAATCTCAAATGCATCAAGTTCAATCTTTTTCTATGCTGTTGACTGTGGTACCTTCAACATACATTTGTCATTTGTAATTTTTTGTATACTCTGTTCTTGTTTTTGTATTGACAAAGTGACTAATTTGTGTCTCAGTGTCCTTGTTCACTTTGTTTTTATCTACAATGTATAAATAAAATGTACAATTTTTTATTATATTTCTTCCTCCCTTATTTTTGATGCACCTTTTTTACTATGCCTGCCTTTAAAGTCCAGGGGGATAGCTTTCATTTGGGATACTTGTCCCATTTTTCGTATTTTTATCATAATAATGCGTGACATCCCGCTCATAATTCATGCCACACGGAATTCTGCTTTTTAATTTATAGATCCAAAAGACCTCGTGTTTAAATAGAAGATGAAACAAATCTCCACCACGTTGATTCAATTTAACCCTCTCTATTACCTGTACCTTTATGAGGGACAAATATCCCCCATGTAAGTCATTGAAATGGCGTGCAACATTGGACGATTTACGACCTTTTATGGCAGCCAGATGTTTGTGGAACCTATCTTTATGCCTTCTAATAGTTCTGCCAACATACTGTTGTGAACACTTGGTACAAGTAATAACATATACAATGTAGGAGGTATTAGAATTGAAAAATTTCTCAATGGAATATTGTGTGTTATCTACTGTGGATTAAAAACTATTGTCCCACTAGATATAGGCACAGCATGGACATTCCCGTGCACCACATTTGAAATGACCTCTACGGTGTAACCATGTGAGAGACTGTTGAAACCTTTCAATGTTGGGGCAAAGAAAACTGGGAGAAAGATAATTACCAAGTGTTTTAGATCTCTTTGCTACTATGTTTATTCCCGTGTCCAAAATTTGTGAAAAAATGGGATCTGTATTCAACAAAGGCAAATGTTTTTTGACTATATGTTTGACTTGGTTATACTCCAAACTGGATCCCAAAACTTAGGACAGGTTCCCCTTGTCAGCTCTGGTGATTAAGCCCTCTAATTTCCTATTCCTATTGTTCTTTCTATAACCACCGCCAACCTGTTTATGTTGTTTAGATAAAAGTTCTCTCCTATTCTTACTGGATGCAATAGAATAAGCTATATTAAGCATCCATATGGGATAACCCCTACAAAGGAAACGGTCATACAGTCTCCCCGACTCCGCAGATGAATCACTACAGATGCGGCGGAGCCGAAGAAACTGCCCAACCGGGATGCTTTTAATTGTATGGTGTGGGTGTCCAGAAGTGGTATGGAGAAGGCTATTACCTGACATGGGATTCCTATAGAGCTGACAAATGACCCCATCCTGGGGCCACACCCAGTTCAATAGTGGTGGAATTATGACTGCATGTGAATCACATATTTGATAGGAAAATACACAATCTTCTGTCTTTTTTACTTCCGCTATAATTAAAATGTTATTTCTTAAATGTTCTACAGGACAACTTCATGTCCCAACTGGTAGATTCCCAGACGAGAAGTAATGCATCGCTAGATCTTTTAACGACAAATGATACAGATCTGATTGCAGATGTGGAAATATGGAACAACTTAAGAACTAGCGACCACAGAATTATTACATTCAACATAAATCATAGGCAGGGGAGGCACAAGGGGAGTACAAGAACACTGAATTTCAAAAGAGCCAACTTTTATAAACTCAATGCTGCAGGATATTAAGTGGGACCAAATCCTTGAAACAGGGAACACAGAGGAAAAAATGGGAATGCTTTAGGAATATATTAAATAAATGTGTCACCAAGTGCATTCCAAAGGGTAATAAATATAAAAGAACAAAGGTTAAACCTGGGTGGCTGAACCAAAATGTAAAATGTCATATTAAGGACAAAAAAATGGCCTTTAAAAAGTTAAAAGTGGAGGGGTTATTGTAAGCATTCCAACAATACAAGGAATGCAATGGGAGGTGTAAGAACGCATTCAGGATAGCTAAAAAAGACTATGAGTGACACATAACGGAGGAGAGTAAAAATAATCAAAATATGTTTTTTAAATATATTAACAGTAAAAAGGCAAGGATGGAACACATAGGCCACATGAAGGACGGGGAAGGGAAGGTGGTCACAGATGACAAGGAGAAGGCAGCTGTGCTAAATGCTTTCTTCTCCTCTGTCTTCACACAATATTGTTAGTAACATGTTACAGGATCTACCCTTGTGGCTAACAGAGGCCGGAGTCTGGAAAGGATTAGAGAAGCCTAACATAAATAAATCACCAAAACCAGATGACTTGCACCCGAGAGTCCTTAAAGAACTCTGACAGGTTATAGCCAGACTTCTATTCCTAATCTTTATGGATAGCCTACTGACAGGATTGGTACCAGCTGATTGGCGAAAGGCCCACATGGTACCAATATTTAGGGCAGAGATCTACTCCTGGGAACTATAGGCCAGTGAGTCTAACGTTGGTAATTTGTAAATTATTTGAGGGGATGACAAGGGACCATATCCAAGAATTTGCTGGCGAAAACAGTATCATTAGCAGTAATCAGCACGGGTTTACGAAAGAACGTTATTGCCTTGTACGAGGAAGTGAGTTGCCATCTGGAAAAAGGTATGCCAGTGGATGTGGTGTATCTGGATTTTGCAAAAGCATTTAATACAGTCCCCCATGAATGCTTAATCTACAAGCTGAGGTCTGTAGGCATGGACCATAAGGTCTGTTCACGAACAGAAATCTGGCTACGGGGTCATGTCCTAAGGGTTATAATAAATAACGTATACTTGGAATGGTCATAGGACCAATTTGGCTGATGATGCAAAAATATGTAGGACAATAACAACACACCGGGATATAGAAACTTTACAAGAGGACCTGAATAAATTAATGGAGTGAGAAAATGAAGTTTAACATTGAAAATGTAAGGTTATGAACTTGGAGGGGGGAATATAAACACAAGTTAGTCATTAGGGGAGAACCCCTACGGACTTCCAGGATGGAGAAGGATTTAGGGGTCCTAGTTGAAGCCAGCAGAATATTAGCATGCATTGAAAAGGGAATTTACTCCAGATATAAGACGATTATTCTGCCACTTTATAAGACTTTCGTCACATCTGGATTATTGCGTCCAGTTCTGGTCACCAATCCTCAGAAGGGATGTGCTGGAGCTGGAGAGAATCCAGAGAAGGGCAGTTAAATTAATATCGAGACTGGAGAACCTTAATTATGAGGAACGACTACAAACGCTAAATGTATTCTCCTCGGAGAAGAGACGCTTGAGAGGAGATGTGATAGCGATATACAAATACCTCAAAGGTGATACCAGCGTAAGTAAGACATTTTCAGTCCCAGGGAGTGCAAGAGGACATGGGGCCACATAATGAGATTGGAAGAGAAGCAGTTTAACCTTAAGCTGTGTAGGGGGTTTTTCACTGTCAGGGCAGTAAGGATGTGGAATTCCCTTCCACAATCAGTGGTGTCTGCAGGAAGTATGGATAGTTTTAAAAGACTCTTGGATGGGCATCTTAGTGGAAACAATATAGGGGGATATGGGAAATGATTTATCTACACACACACACACACACACACACACACACACCTACACAGGTTGAACTGGATGGACTATTGTCTTTATTCAACCTTACTAATTAAGTAAAAAAAAATATATACTATGTATTTGATTGTCATTGGTAAATGATTTACTTATCGCAAATGCAAAGCCTAAAATTGGCAAATATACTAACCTTATAACAAATTAATTTGATTTAGTTTAATGTTGAGAATGGATGTGTATAAAACTGCTGCAAAATTAAATGTATATGTTTTCTTTTACATTTAGTCTCATCTTTATTACTAGCGCTACCAATGCATCCTGTTTTTCTTCTGTAACCTGTTTTTGAAATGTGTCCATTAGCCGTATGTTGCAATATTTATATATTCTACATCTTCATTTATAGTTCTGTATTGCTGCTAATTATCTACTCATGTTAAAGCTAAGTGCACTCCATTTAATTATTCCGCTGCACCTGTTACTGTAAGATTTAAACTATTTTGCAGTTATTTTTCAAGTATACCTGTATATATTTTATATTTTATCTATTGATACTGTTATTTTTTATTGCATAGAATTGTTATGGTTTGGAGCTAAAATACATTTTCCAATACACGTATTATTAACATAACACCTGAACTCAAACAAAGAAAATAAGCAAGATAATAAAACATCAAACATTTAGAAAATGAAAGACAGGGAGAAGAAAGTATAAAAAATAGTTTTGCCTATTGGAGCAATGCATTACAAGAAATCAAAAATGCAGTATATCTGGTTAATTGATAACACATGAAATAGAAAGAATGAAATGTTTTGTTTAATGATTTGTTTAGCCTTATACTGATTTTCTTCATTGTGGATTTCAACATTTATATCACATTCCTTTTTTTAATCTAATAAAGTATTATACAACTTTTATTGGTTGTTCAATATACGGTATATGGTATTAATTACTTGATGATGGAAAAAATGCTAATTGAGATTGTCAACACAGGTAGGATGGAGCATGGGGCACTACAAACCTTACAGAGTATAGAAGTGTAAAATGGCAAATACAGGTGGATAGCTTCAAAGTACAGTGCCTTGAAAAAGTATTCATACCCCTTGAACTTTTCAACATTTTGTCATGTTACAACCAAAAACGTAAATGTATTTAATTGGGATTTTATGTGATGGACCAACACAAAGTGGCAAATAATTGTGAAGTGGAAGTAAAATGATAAATGTTTTTCAAGATGTTTAAAAAATAAATATCTGAAAAGTGTGGCGTGCATTTGTATTAAGCCCCCCTGAGTCCATACTTTGTAAAATCACCTTTTGCTGCAAGTCTTTTTGGGTATGTCTCTGCCAGCATTGCACATCTAGAGAGTGAAATTTGTGCCCATTCGTCATTGCAAAATAGCTTAAGCTCTGTCAGATTGAATGGAGAGCGTCTGTGAACAGCAATTTTCAAGTCTTGCCACATATTCTCAATTGGATTTAGGTCTGGACTTTGGGGATTGTAAAGGGTGAGTTGAGAAGCTGTAAATCTGCAGGAATTAGTTGTGGTATTTTCAATTGGCGAAGAAAATTATTAATAATTTCTGGACTGGGTTGAGAAGTGTCAGCATTAGAGTTGAGCGAACCTCTGGAAGTTTGGGTTCTGCTGGTCCGTCCGAACTTCGGGACAAAGTCCGGGTCCGGGTCCGGACGGAACCCGAACGATCGCACGGACAACGAACCCCATTGAAATCAATGGGGACCCGAACTTTTATGCACAAAAATGGCTGTAACAAAGTCCTGGAAAGCCCTAGAGGGCTGCAAAAGGAAGTAAAATGGGGGTAAGGGTAGGGCAAGTGCCCTACAAAAAAATGGGGACAGGGAAATAACTGTAAATATTTTTAAAAAAATAAAAACATAAAAAAAGCAAAAATGGAGGTGAATGTGGATCATCTTCAAACTGTGTCTGAAAAGTATTAATTAATGGTAGAAGCCATATAACTGTTCTAAAATCATCTTCAAACTAGGGCAAGTGGCGAGTTGAGATTACGACTGTGAAGAGTTGGGTCAGGTCTTTAAT
>BLSH010236819.1:294771-308381 GCA_018402905.1 Glandirana rugosa | reverse complement strand
AGGGGGGGTATAGAGTGTTGTTAATAGTGTACGTTCTGTGCTTGAGGCGAGAGAGGCAAACCTGTTAAAGCTTTTTTTGTTGGTCTTTTAACGTTTACTATATGATACGATTACCTTTTTTTCGGCCATTCGAAGATCGAGTTTTGATTCTAAGGGAAGGAAAACGTGGGAATATGATTGCTGTGTAAAATAGTAGGAATTCGTCACCACTTACGAAAATCACTAATGATATCTAGAAACATATTAAATTTAAATCTACGACTGATCACAACTCGCTTGGGCCTGACATTGCAAGCCCAGGCATGGCTTGAAAGCCCACAGGCACCGTGCCTGGGCCTGGGCCTGTAAAGTTTTTAGCAAGCCCAAGCCAGGCCCCAAGACGATAAAATGAGAACCCGAACGATTTTTGAAATGTCCGGGTCCGGGTCCGTGCCACGGACACCCGAAAGTTCGGTACGGACCCGAACGTTACAGTCCGGGTTCGCTCAACACTAGTCAGCATCTAAATTTAAATTATACAAAGATCTATAGTAATCACTAAAAGCATTCACCACTGCTTAAGGATGATAAAATGTGTCGTTAGTATAAGGGTGCAAAAGGAAGGGAATCTTAGTTTTGAGCTAGAAGCTTACCGGCTTTTTTTCCATTAGCATAGTATATCATTTGCAATTTTCTGGTTGTTTTTTTCGAAATTGTCCAAACGGAGAGAGCGGAGTTCGTGTCTTGCATGTGATAATTGTTGTGAGATATGGGGGGGAAGGATTCTTTTTGTTTTGGGAGTCAAGTGTGTGGATGTTTTTTGTTATGTCATCTAAGCACTTTAGTTGTTGCCTTTTCATCCGAGCCCCCATCTAGATAAAGATTCCTCTGATACAGGCCTTGTGGGCATTCCATATTAAGAAAGGGTCTTCAACAGAGGAAGCGTTATCTGTGAAGTATTCATTTGGACATTTTTCAATTTCGCTCCTGGATTCTGCAAATTGAAGAATCCTTGTGTAGCACCCTCCACGCTAGGTAGGTGTAGTGTAGGATTTCTGGTAGGTAAGGTAAAATTTAGTCAGGCCTGACTGAGAGCAGGCCTGATTCTTTTGATTCTGGGCTGGGAGTGGCTCAGGTAGCATTGAGTGATTCACAGATGGTGTCATCAGGACCTCCCACTTCTTTCCAGAGGCTTCTGATGTTTTCTGGAAAGAAGGCTGGGAAGGGAGGTATAGCCATCTGGGGTGTACTAAGGAGCCCTGACCAATCCCCAATCTGGATTGGCAGGGGGCAGGCCTCCTTAACTACCCAGGGTCAGCTCAATCTGGGAGGAGAAGTTTGGGTAGAAGGCTGGAGATGGAGTAGTGTGGGATGTCAATGCCAGAGGAATCTCCCAGTCTGCAGGGGTAACCCCAGGCCTGGAGTGCTCGGGTGCAACCAGGAGGAGAGAGATCTTGGTGGCAGGCACAAGGTAGAGCAGAAAGGACAGCAGGGGAGAACACTACCCGGGAGAGATCTCCAGTGTGGAACTACAAGTGTCAGGATGTCGGTGAGCAATATACCCTGGGAAACTATTAGAGGCATGCTGGAGCAGGTTGGGGAGAGAGGCAATCTGGGAAGGATGCAGAAGCCAGTATGAGATTCCTATGTTGCTGTGGTAGTGGAGAAGGCCATTGAAACTAGAGGAGCTGAAGGGGCCTGGAGGAAGATGGGCTGGGAGTAGTAGTTCATCAGGCCAGCTAGCATACAGTACTTTGCTACACAATGGAGGCCATCTGCCTCTACCTGTAACGGGTGGTCTGGAGGCCCTTCTTCAACTATAGCAGGCATCACCATGTGATAGCTAGGCCGGAAGAAGATGTAATGGAGGCCTGATAAATATAAGTGTTGTGCAGGAGAGAGGAACAGAGAGAAGCAAGTGTTGTGCTGGAGAAGTACAAGGAGTGTAACGGTCAGCAAGTGATGTGCTGGAGGAAAATGGAGAGATGTATATACTGGCAAATGTATATAGTCGGCCCCATGTACAGAATTGTTCAATTTCTGGGCATCCTATAATCATCCCTACCCCATCCAAGTTCAAATCCTCTAATAAAAAAACAAAACAATGTACCAGCCTGTTCTGTGTCTCCAGATGTGTGGAAAAGTGTGATTGAGGGCAGTGTGATCAGGTGAACCACATCAACCAGCCACCCCTAAGGGGGCCATTGGCTTCACTTCAATGTCCAGATGTAGGTAGCTTTAGATGACAATTAATCTTTTAGAGTAAGTGAGACCAATGCGTGGTCCGACCAGGTAATGTTGTTTATGAAAGAGGATGATACGTTCATCAATATCCCATGCTCTACAAGGAAAAGGTAAATTCTGCTATAGCTTTGATGTGGTGTAGAGAAAAAGCTATAGTCTCTTTCATTTACATTTAAGCATCTCCATCCATCATATAGATCATGTTGGTTGATGAAGGGTTGTAAGGTGGGAGGGTTTCTTTGTGGAGAGGAGGTAGAGTCTATATTGGGGTTTGGTGTCAGATTGAAGTCTCCACACAACAGTAATGACCCCTTTTGTTCTTTACAAACTAGATGTAGCAATTTATTGAGACAGCACAACCGGTGTGCATTGGGAGCATACACATTCACAAGTGTGTATTTAGATGAGTTGATCTCACAAATGAGTATAAGGTATCAGCCTTTTATATCTTTAATTTCTTTACTGAGGTTGAAAGAGACTGTGTCTCTGATGGCTGTTAGCACTCCTCTCTTTTTACATTCAGCGTTTGCTGTAAAGACTTGTGAAAAGCTTTTGTGAGAGTACTTTGCAGGTGCCTCACTGCAGAAATGCATCTCCTGAGCGCACAGGATGTTGCATTTGTGTTGTAAAGCTTCTTGCTAGAGAGATTTGCACTTAATCAGATTAGTAAGGCCCGTGGAGTTGAATGATAAAAAGATTGATTGTAATGTAAAGATGTAGGTATTTACTTACAATAAGCCGAGGATGACCTTTAATGGATGGAGTCAGTATAGTCTGCCAATTTTCTTTCCAAGGTAATATCGACCATATAGAAGAGTTTCTGACTTGTCTTAGAAATGACGAAGGACTGTGACATAGTGTACAAAAGAACAGAAAAAAGAGAAAAAAAAGAAGTGATGACATCAAATGGTAAACATTTTTCAAGTCTGCCATAGTGCACAGGAGACAGATGGGTTGTAGGTAAACTCAGCTTTGGTGCTGCTCAGATAGGCCAGGGTAAAGTTAATTAACGACTTGCTTACTGGGCACTTAAACCCTCCTCCTGCCCACACTAATTTTCAGCTTTCAGTGCTCTCACACTTTGAATGACAAATACTCAGTCATGCAACACAGTACCTATATGATTTTTTGTGCTTTTTTCATACAAATAGAGTTTTCTTTTGGTGGTATTTAATCACATCTCTGTTCTTTATTTTTTGCGCTATAAATGAAAAATGACCGAAAATTTTGAAAGAAAAGACACATTTTTCTTTGTTTTCACTTCTGAAGGCCCTGGAGCATCAGGACAATGGTAACACCCACAAAATGACTCAATTTTAGAAAGCTAACACCCCAATGTATAATCTATGAGGCATAATGAGTCTTTTGAACGGTTGAACTCCAGGGCCTTCAGAAGTGTAATAGGTGGTTGAGAAATGAGATGTGTAATTTATGCTTCTAAAATGCCTGAAGGTGCTAGTTCAATGTTGGGCCTCTCTATGTGGCCAGGCTTTAAAAATGTCCCATATCTACAATCATGTCATCATACTCAGTAGGAGTAGTAGAATGTGTTTTGTGGTGTAATTTGAGGTATGCATATGCCATGTGAGAGAAATAACCTGTTACAATGACAATGTTGTGAAAAAAAATCTTAATTTTTCAAAGAATTGTGGGAAAAAATTACAACTTCATAAAACTCACCATGCCTCTTACTAGAATCCTTGAACTGTCTACTTTCCAAAAAGGGGGCATTTGGGGGGTATTTGTATTTTGCTGGCTTGTTAGTGTCTCAAGAAATGAGATAGGCCGTCAGTACATCAGGTGTGATCAATTTTTTTCCAGAGGTTTTTGGAAAATGTGGGAAAAAAATTAAAACGCATTTTTTTTTACACAAAGTTGTTCATTTATAATATATTTCCAACACATAGCATGTACATAGCAAAAATGACACCCCAAAATACATTTTGCTACTCCTCCTGAGTATGGCTATACCACATGTGTGAGACATTTACACAGCCTGGCCACATACAGAGGCCCAACATTGAACTAGCACCTTCAGGCGTTTTAGAAGCATAAATTACACATCTCATTTCTCAACCACCTATTACACTTCTGAAGGCCCTGGAGCACCAGGACAATCTAAACGCCCACAAAATGACCCCATTTTAGAACACTAACACCCCAACATATAATCTATGAGGCATAATGAGTCTTTTGAACGGTTCATTTTTTTCCAGAAATGTTTGGAAAATGTGGGAAAAAAATGAAAACACATTTTTTTACACAAAGTTGTCAATTTATAAGATATTTCCAACACATAACATGTACATGGCAAAAATAGCACCCCAAAATACATTCTGCTACTCCTCCTGAGTATGGCGATACCACGTGTGTGAGACTTTTATACTGCCTGGCTACATACAGAGGCCCAACATTCAAGGGACACCGTCAGGTGTTCTAAGGACAAATAGCATGCACATACAAAGAATTACATCCCAAAATACATTCTGCTGAGTAAAGGATAAACAGAAGATTACCTGTGGTTTTAGTAGCGCAGATGTCCACAGGAGGATAGCACTGGTCCAGGCAGCAGGCAGGGACTTGGTAAGCTAAAGCGAACACAATTGTCCAGGCAACCAACAGCAAACACAATTGTCCAGGCAACAGGCAGGAATACTGTCCATAGTACAGGCAATAGGCAGGGATACTGTCCATATACAGTCCAGGGTCAGTGCAGGCAGAGATATTGTCAACAGTGCCAAAATATTGGTCCTGAGAGTAGGACAGCGAATGCAATTGTCCAGGCATGAATACTGTCCATAGTCAGTGCAGGCAGGGATACTATCCATATACAGTCCAAGGTCAGTGCAGGCAGAGATATCGTCAACAGTGCCATAATATTGGTCTTAAGTAGAGTTGAGCGAACACCTGGATGTTCGGGTTCGGCCAAACTTTGCGGAAATGTTTGGGCTCGGTACCGAACGTTATCCGAACTTTACCCCGGACCCCGAACCCCATTGAAGTCAATGGGGACCCAAACTTTTCGGCACAAAAATGACTGTAAAAAAGTCCTGGAAAGTGCTAGAGGGCTGCAAAAGGAAGAAAAATGGAAGATGTTATTAATCTGCAATCTGTCCCTCAAAGCAGTAGTAATCTCTACCTAGTCCAGTATCAGATCGTTCTGTAATCAGATCGTTCTGTAATGCAGGAAGAGAGATCGTTCTGTAATCAGATCGTTCTGTAATGCAGGATGAGAGATCGTTCTGTAATCAGATCATTCTGTAAGGCAGGATAAGATGTTATAGATCTACAATCTGTCTCTCAAAGCAGTAGTAGTAATCTCTACCTAGTTATTATCACTGCAATCTGTCCCTCACAGCAGTAGTAGTAATCTCTACCTAGTTATTAGATCTACAATCTGTCCCTCACAATCTGTCCCTCACAGCGCCGGCAGCATCCTCTCCCTACACTACCCAGAGAGCATGTGACATGCAGCACTGTGACTCCAGCCTCATATAGAGGCTGGGTCACATGATGCACTGGCCAATCACAGCCATGCCATTAGTAGGCATGGCTGTGATGGCTTCTAGGGAAAACCAGTGAAACGCTTGTTTATTGGCTGCCCTGCAGCTATTCAACATGCGTGATAAAATACCAGAACCCAGAACCAGAACCGGTTCGGTACACGGACACCTGAAAGTTCGGTACGGACCCGAACTTTACAGTTCGGGTTCCCTCAACTCTAGTCTTAAGTTATAACAAAACAGATGTTCAGTGAGCTAAGGACAGAACCTTCGCCATCCCAAGGGAAATTTGCACATGGAAAGTTTTGACGGGATGGTACAGGCAATAGTTACAGACTCAGGTATCCAAAATAAAAATACATTTATTCATAAAGTTGTTAAAATTGATGTCATGACAACATCACAGTTTTAGGTACAGTAATATACAGTAAAAATGGAAATACTCCATAAGGTTACACTGTAGCAATTCCTCAAATACAGGTAAGTTGCATATGCTGCTTCCAATCAATATCCTACGTTTCGACTGCAAACTGTTTTCCTTAGGGATTGTATGTTGGTATGCAGATAGCGATGATTGCTCTAATGTTGAAAATAGTGATTATTAAAATCACACATAAAACCATACAATATACACATTTTAATAAAGGCATGGTCATGCATGAACAACAATGACATTTTTTCACCTTGATGGTGATCTATGGTGATGCATAGCCAAAGACAGTCAGCCAATAGAGATCTCCAGACAGTGTCCCCCACAACCGGAAGCGTCCCAAGGTGTCCCCCAGACCAGGGAGCACTCCAACAGGGGCCCCAAGGTTGTCAATGCAAGAGGGGATAGAGAGATCTACATTGAAAAAGGCCAAACATTTAGATAGAAAATGACAAATGCAAAGCAAAGTTAAAAAAGCTTCCAAGGCAAAACCCACCTTTTATGAATCAAATTAAATCATAATGCAGCGAATGGCCACAGGACAGATCTTATTCAAATATATAGACTGTCACCATGGGTAGCTGGTCCCCAGTGGTCTCCAATCCAGATATGAAGAGCACAAAAAGTTCAAAGTGGAGGCACATGGACATCCCAGGATTCAGAGCCAGGGTGAACCAATCATAGCCACAATAAGCCCTATACATAAAAAAGAAAAAGGTTCGGACTTCCGGTTCCGGCGCCGAATGGAGAGGAGCTAGGAGACGACCGCTCCGCTCCTCTGCCACGATACCCGCTTGCAAAGACAGCAGTCTTCCGGGAGAAAGACACGGAGACCTCTCCCCAGGACTCCCCCACTCCTTATGGACCGTTTTGTGGAGCTCATTAATCAGAGACCGAACGCTACCCCCCCGGCATCTGGAGGAGAGAAACAGCGCGCCGCACCTAACATGGCCGCTGCTGCCCCGTCACAAGCATCCTATGCGGCGATGCTGGCGTCCCCCCCTCCTCAACAGCACTCCGACGGCTCTCAGCCTCACCAGCAACCACCGGGAACCCCAGCGCCAGAGCCCTCCTCTCCTGCTGAGATAGCACAGGCAGTGGTCATCCTGATGCGACTGCTACTGATGGAAGCAGTAGACACGGCAGTTACAAATGCAGTGCAAAAAAGGTATGGACCAGATACACAAAGAATTGCAATCACAGGCTTTTAGAATAGGCCAGGCTGAGGACAGAATATCTCATGTGGAAGATGACACCACTGCCCTAATTGCTTCAGTAGCTAAGCTAACAGCAACGAACAAAGATCTCCAGGATAAGGTCATAGACCTGGAAAATAGAAGCAGAAGGAACAATCTGCGAATCATAGGCCTCCCTGAAGCTTATTCTCAGCGAATCCTTCCCAAGTTATGTGCAGTCACTATACCAGAAATACTGGGCCTCCGTGCCCCCTGCACAGTGGAGAGAGCCCACAGGATTGGACAACCCTCTAACACTCGATCCAAACCCAGGGCTGTAATTGTACGGTACCTGAACTACATGGACAAGCAGGCCATCCTCCAAACCTTCAGGAAAGTGCGCTCCTTGAACTTTGAAGGCCACAACCTACTTATTTTTGCAGACTATTCGCTGGAGGTCATGCAGAAAAGAAAGGCGTTTTCACCAGTCTGCACAACTCTCCATGATCTCAATATACGTTTCAGCCTGGCGTACCCTGCTACGCTGCACTTCCAGACCCCACAAGGCGAAAAAATGTCCTTTACTTCCCATCTGGAAGCCGAACAATTTGTGTCTGACTCCCTTCACCCTGACATGGACCAGACTCCTCAGTCAGATGCTGCCACTCGACCAGCAGCCAAGAAATCTTCCATCGCGACAAACAAATCTGGGAGCCCGTCGAAACCACCCTACAAAAGAGTCCGCTTCGGTCCACAGGAACTCCCTCCTTCTCAGGACTAAGAGGATTTTCACCGATCAATCAAGAGACAGCTCCATAGCCGGCCACCTCTATCCTCTCTGTTTGTAACCTTTCTGTCGCCCCCTCCGTTACGAGATGACTCCTCTGCTACGCTACATCCATAGCGGACTGAACAACAAACTGTAAGTGCCTTCATACAGGTCCCCCCGATCAGGGGGAACCACTTGTTGAGTTTCCTTTTCAAGATCAGTTTGGATAATGCTACGAAGCTATGGTAATACCCCTAACTGACTCAGTATACCGGCAGCTTACAATGTTTTCACCCTCATGGGTATTATGCTCTGTATGCTTATGTTTATTCCATTGGACTCTGCTCCCACGGTATACTACCGCAGGGGCAGACTCCAATAGTTGAGGACTTCGGTCCACGACACGGTTAAATGGTTTAATGATTTAAAATGCTCCTCTTAGTTCACAGGGTGTTCCCTTTGTATTTAACGAAAACTCTCATTGCTCCCATCTCCTCCTCCTCCCACCCCCCTTACCCCACACCTTCCCTCCGGTCTTTCCATCCCTCCAGTCTGCCGCCTACTAACGCCAACACCCCCAGGCAGAAGCGGAAGCTTGCAGGCTTAACGTATCCCCTCTATGCGGAAAAAAGTGAAGTCCTTTTGTTTAGTTACATTTGGTGCTTTCCTTCGATGTGTGAATTGCCCAATCTGGTTTAGGCTTATTTACAGCTTCCTATGTCATGATCTGTGCCCACTCCCCAGCTCTGGAGGTTTTCATAGCAAGAAATCCCTCAAGTGGCTTTCTTTGCCTCTAAATCCTTTTCAAAATTATACATGGACCCCCCAAGGCTCGGGAGTAACCTGACCGTTATCTCTTGGAATGTAAAAGGACTTAGGGCCCCCCAAAAACGAATGCAAGTTCTCAGGCATCTTAAAAGGCTTGGGGCAGACATCGCCCTGCTACAAGAAACTCACTTGAGATCGGAAGATCTCCCCAGACTCCGCAAACTATGGGTAGGCGAAGTGGTTGGGTCCCCAGCCTTGGGGAGGAAAGCAGGGGTAGCCATTCTCCTCAACAAGAAGTTGGCCTTTTCCGTCCGACGGACGGAAGTGGACAATGTGGGACGTAGGATCACACTTCATCTTACTCTGGAGGGCAAAGACTTAGCTATCTCAAACATTTATGCAGACTATTCCCCCTCCCAGACCTACTTCCAGGACCTAACTACCTGGGCCCTTCAGGTAGTAGAACCCTTACACCTCCTTGGAGGTGACTTTAACTCGGCCATGCACCCCACTGAAGATCGTGCTACACCATCAACGATCCTGTCCACCCCCACCAACCCTCACTCCTCCCCCCTGGCCACCGTTGCAGAATCCCTCCATTTAACAGACGTCTGGCGCATGCTTCACCCCATAGACAGAGAATATACCTATCACTCCCCCCCCACAAAACATTCTCACGCATCGACTACTTCTTTGCCTCCCCTCCGCTCCTTTCCATGATAACTCAGGCAAAAAAAAACAGAGACCCGCTGTCACCTGGGTCCTATAGACCCATTTCGCTCATTAACATCGACGCAAAAATTTTCTCGAAAATAATAGCTAATCGACTAGCTAAAATCCTTCACTTCATTATCCATCCAGCACAATCGGGCTTCATTCAAGGAAGATCAGCGACCCTAAACCTCAGAAAAGTACTCCTAGTCCTAAATCAGGCCAAGCAAAACCCAATGACTATGCAGTTATAGCTCTCGATGCCGAAAAAGCTTTCGACAACATCAGCTTCAAATGGCTCTCCATGACGTTGTCTGCTTTCCGCTTTCAAGGTCCTTTCACAAATTTCATAAGCGAAATGTACTCAAAACCGACAGCATGCATAGTCACCCCCAACTTTACATCCTCGGAATTCCCTCTGGCCAAGGGTACCTGTCAGGGATGCCCACTCTCACCACTCCTTTTCAATTTAGCCATTGAACCACTTTCCCGCATCCTCAACTCGAGCCAGGGAATGAGTGGTATCCCTATAGGAAATGAAGTATGCCGTTCTGCCCTCTTTGCGGATGACATAGTTCTTTTTTCCTCCAAACCGCTCAGAGACTTTGACTACTTAACCCAAACCATGCACAACTTTAAAGAATGCGCGGGCATGAGAATTAACTTTGATAAGAGCGAAGTTCTACCGCTAAATCCTTGCAAAGCGAACCGTTGGAGATCTTCCTCCCCCTTTCTGGTAGCTAAGAGCCAAATAACCTATCTAGGCATTCTCATAGGGAGAGACCCCTCCTCTCTCTATACTCTCAACTATACCCCACTCATAACCAAAATCATCAAGGAGCTTGAAACCTGGCGGTCCCTCCCCCTCTCGCTCTTCGGGAGATGCCACTTAATAAAAATGACTTCCTTTACTAGAACCCTATACCCGCTACAAACATTGCCACTTTTACTAAAACACTCGGATATTCAAAAACTCCACTCGGCATTCTCCCTATTTCTATGGAAGGGCAAACGAGCGAGAATTGCCTTAAAGAAACTTTGTCTCCCGAGGAGCGAGGGAGGGGCGGGCCTACCCAACCTGAGGTTCTATAATTTAGCTTGCCTGTTAAGGAACTGCCTAGACTGGATAACGGAAAAATCCATCTACTCCAATTTTCCCTTGGAGAGAGAAGCAGCCTCGCCATTTAGCCTCGCTGCCTCCCTTCATGCTAAGGTGACGTCCCTCCCCCCACGCATAAAAAACAACTTACTCCTCAGGGATACCATACTGGCATGGAGAGAGATGAGGAAATTATTACACTTATCCCCTACATACTCAGCATTTCTCCCCATCTTAAACAACCCCCTCTTCCCTCCCTCTCTTGATTCGAGAGTTTTTCAGACATGGAAGGACAAAGGGCTAATCATGGTCTCTCAGTTATTCACCCCTGACTTCAACTCATTAAAAACATTCCCTGACCTTAAGGAGGAATTCACCCTGCCAACCTCCCACTACTTCCAATACTTGCAAATTCAATCCTTCCTGCAGCCTTGTCCCAGAGGGTCCCAGCACCCCTTCAACCCATCCTTCGTAGACTCTCTCCTCGCTAATGGCAAGTACAATATCTCCCAAATTTATGGGCACTTGATCCAACACCACGCCAACAAGTACGCCATCAACCAATTCCAACAATGGAGCCCAATACTTCAAAATCCACTGGCGCCCGAGCTGATTCTCTCAGGCTACAAAAAAGTATGCACCCTCATACAAGCTGAAAATTGGAGGGAAACCCAATTTAAAATTGCACACAGAGCTTACCTTCCAATGGTCTACCCTCCGGGGAACCCTCGCCAGGGAATCTGCCCCTGGTGTCAAACCGCTAGACCGACACTCTACCGCAGGTTGTGGGACTGTGCCTCGATCTCTAAATTCTGGGATAAGCTCATCACTTATATAGGTCAAATAAGTGGCAGTATCATACCTAAAGACCCTATTCTGTGCCTCTTCAGTGGGCACCCTCCGACATCCCTAACTTCTACTTCGCCACCCTCCCCTTCGAACTGGACCCACCTATGCCTTCTGACAGCAAGAAAATCCATCATGCAGGCCTGGATACAGCAGTCTCCTCCAAGTCTGAGCCAGGTCAAACAGGGACTATTCTCCCTGCTTCTCTTAGAAAAACAAGACGTCATTAACCTCAAATTCACCCAATCTAAGAAATTCTTTGCAAGATGGAGGAATTTCATAGAAAAATCACTTGGCCAGTCGGAAATAAATAGATTCATGGATCCTTTCCGACTATCAGAGTGGTACCTGAAAAGTGATTTATCCAATTCTCTTGGGAAACTCAAGATTTGTAAGCACAACACCTACTCTTAGCTGGTGCCTCAGTACTTTTTCTATGCACTCCTCCCTGACCAATGATACGGTCAACTACCAACCCGAAGATGTCCAATACAACTCTGTTTTGGTGCCTCTAGTCCCATTATCACCCCAATTCCCCCCTCGGACACAGACAGACAGACACTACCTTGCTCAGACAAACAACACACCCGCTCTCTGTATGCATATGTTTTTTTTTTTTTTTTTTCCTTTTTTTCTATGCCAACACATCGAATGTACCTTATCTTATGCCTATACATTTGAACTTTGTTATTCATCCATCCTCTAGGATAACCCTGTAAGCTCCCTTTTGGAGCCCGTTTTTCTTACCTTGATCTGATATTAGTACCTTGATCTTTGTACTTTGTACTTTTACAAAATGTCAATAAAATATGTTTAAAAAAAAAAAAATTACATCAAAATAATTCAAAATCACGAGGGAGATGTGCGATTGCTCCATGGGGTAAAGGACGCAGTGCGGATGGAATGTTTGGATATTCCATGGTCCACTTCTTCTTTATTGAGATCCCTTTTGCAATTGGGGAACCATGCAAAAATATCAGTCACTACTATGATTGGTGGGTTCCCTCCACACCATCGGGACTGTGAAAGGCATGGACTTTGTCTTCTTGTTTAGCCAATGACACAGATAAGTTGCACATTTAATGCACCAATAATGAGGGGCCCAACTCTTGTCCTGATCCCCTATTTTGTATCCAAAATATAGGCGGTATGCCTTGTTTACCACGGCTGTCATACTGCACTTTTGGGGTGCAAATGTAACCTCACCACAAATGTAGCAGGAGTTATGTGCATTGGTTACACGGTTTCCAGACTTCTGAGGGAAAATATCACACAACTGTTCCTTGGATGTAGCTGTATGAGGCGTAGATCTGGCCAAGACAAATGTACCTTGCAATAAAATAACAATAAATGACAGTCAGGTAATAATCTTCAGTCTCACAGTGAAGATAAATTTATACTTCCATGTGGTGCCATCTTCATTGTTCTACTGCACTTTGTGGAGAAGTTATGAGGCATCATGACCATCAGACACCTCCCTCCCTTGTAGGCAAATATACTCCTCTGTGTATAAATCTTTAATGTGAAATATCTTGAGAACTTCAACCAACCAGCGCCTTTATCATCTGTTTTCTAATTCATCTAATCACAATATGTAAGAATTAGCACATTTTATCTCAGAAGGCTATCATTTCCCAAAATGTGTAGACAAATGTAATAACATTAACCACTTCCTTACCGGCGTATAGTAAAAATACGCCGGCAAGGTGGACTCCCCATCCTAAGTGGACGTCATATGACGTCCTCTTGTTTTCGCCGCTTTGCGGGCCCTCAGGGGCCCGCATCGCGGCGATCGGGGACCGGCCGTGTCCCTCGGGACCCCGGCCTTCCGTGATCGGGGTAAAGAGCCAATAAAATTGGCTCTTTACCGCGTGACCGGCTGTGTCCTATCACAGCCGGTCACTGACATCAATGGCGACTGAGCGGCGTGCACGCCGCTCGCGCGCGCCCCAGGGGGCGCGCAGCGCGGCGATCGGGGGCCGGGCTTGTCCCTCGGACAAAGCCCAACCCCGATCACGGTAAAGAGCCAATAGTATTGGCTCTTTACCACGTGACCGGCTGTGTCCAATCACAGCCGGTCACAAAA
>BLSH010236819.1:248397-259081 GCA_018402905.1 Glandirana rugosa | reverse complement strand
GCAGCCCCTTAAAGGCGCTACCTCTTTAGCATACAAGTGGATATCCCAGCCATGCTCTGATTTCAGAGACAAACACAAAGAAATCTGGGAGGCAGACCTCCAAATTAACATTTCAGATGACCAATGGAAAAAGGCATGTGTATTCTCCCACAAATGTTCTCTTAGCACCCGTATGCAAGAAACATCCTTTAAAATACGCAACCATTGGTACACCACGCCGGTGATACTCAAAAAATGGTCACCTGAACTTTCAGACTCATGCTGGAGATGCCACAAAGAGGTTGGAACCTTCCTGCATATTTGGTGGTCTTGCGAAGAGATCCAAAAATTCTGGACCGAAGTAACAAAATGGTCAACTAAAATCACCGACTCAAACGCTAAATTAGACGCGGCACATTGTCTCCTACACATAAACAGCCTTTCATACCGAAAATACAAAAAATCCATATTGAGACACCTACTAAACGCAGCCAAGACACTTATCCCTCTACACTGGAGGTCTTCAACCACCCCATCTATAAAAGAATGGTTACACAAAATGAATACGATCCATGAAATGGAGGAAACTCTGGCAATTAAAAAAGAAAACACCTCACAATTTCACAAAATGTGGTATAGTTGGACTCTTTTCAAATCATCAGAAGATTACAAGCTATTATTAGGCTGAAACATCAATCACATCAGGATGCACCTACACACTCTTTTCTAATCACAGGATCCTAAACACACACCCACACAGAACTACCTCTAAATAACCGCACTACTTTATTTCCCCATTCTAATCCAACCCTTACACTCAACTAAGAAATATTACCATTAACATACAATTTCCATGATCTTAACCCCCTGTCTCTCCTTTCTTGTTCTCTTAATCCCATTTCCTAACATTTTTCTGAAAAGCTATGTTTCAGGTGAGAAATGTGCCTTTTTTCATGTTCATGTAATTTGAAAACGACATTCACTTGAATTTTATTTCTGACTAAAGACGCATTATATATGTTTTCTGTAACAAACCTCTTAATAAAGCGTTATTGAAAAAAAAAAAAACTGATATGTTTGGGGGATAAAACCCACACTGCGCAGCAGCTGTGGGTGGGCATTGAACAACAGACCGATGAGTAGTTGTTGCCACTGAGCTTCAAGCCCGGCCTGGTGGTGTGCGATAATGGGCAAAATCTCAGCAGCTCTAGGCCTAGCCGGTTTGACGCACATCCCTTGCCTGGTGCATGTGCTGAATTTGGTGGTGCAGACATTTCTAAAAAACTACCCAGATATGTCAGAGCTGCTGCAGAAAGTGTGGGCCGTCTGTGCGTGCTTTCGGCGTTTTCACCCTGCTGCTGCTCGCCTGCCTGCGCTGCAGCGGAACTCCGGCCTTCCCGCTCACCGCCTCCTATGCGACATGCCCACACGTTGGAACTCCACCTTGCACATGCTGGAGAGACTGTGCGAGCAGCAGCAGGCAATAGTAGAGTTTCAGCTGCAGGAGGCACAGGTCAGTCGCTCTGCGGAACAGCACCACTTCATCACCAATGAGTGAGCCTCCATGCGAGACCTGTGTACCATATTGCGGTGTTTTGAGTACTCCACAAACATGGCCAGTGCAGAAGACGCTGCTCTCAGCGTTACTATCCCACTTCTATGTCTCCTTTAAAAAACACTTTGTGCGATGGTGGAAGAGGATGTGGCACAGGAGGAAGAGGAGGAAGAGGGGTAATTTCCACAGTTATCAGGCCAGTCATTCACAAGTGGCTCGGAGGGTGGGTTCCTGCACCAGCATGAGCCAGGTAAAACATTTTCAAGCCAGCGCACAGTTCTGGAGGTTGAGGAGGACGAGGATGATGATGAAGAGGAGGAGGAACCGTGTTCACAGCAGGGTGGCACCCAACGCAGCTCGTGGGCATCAATAGAGCATGGCTGGGGGGATACGGAGGACACAGATGATACACCTCCCACAGAGGACAGCTTGTCTTTGCCTCTGGGCAGCCTACATGCTGCAGTGCCTGCTCAACGACAGCCGAGTTGCCCACATTGTAACTTGTGCTGATTACTGGGTAGCCACTCTGCTGGATCCCCATTACGAGGACAATGTGCCGTCCTTAATTCCCTCACTGGAGCACAATTGTAAGATGCGCGACTACAAGCGCACACTGGTAGACACGCTGCTGAGGGCATTCCCAAATGACACAGGGGGCTCAGTGGAAGCACAAGGCGGAGGAGGAGGAAGAGGTCACCAACGCAGCTGTGGCACCGCCAGCACCTCAGAAGGCAGGGTTAGCATGGCTGAAATGTTGAAAATCTTTGTCAGCAGCACAACACAACAAACAGCACCACCAGCTGATAGGCAACGTCTTAGCAAGAGGCAGCATTTCAGCAACATGGTGGAACAGTATGTGTGCACACGCCTACACGTACTGACTGATGGGTCTGCCCCATTTAACTTCTTGGTTTCCTAATTGGTCACATGGCCTGAGGTGTTGGCCAGTGTATTGTCTGAACATGTGTTTAGCACGGCAGGGGGCGTTATCACAGACAAGCGCAGCCGCCTGTGCACAGCCAACGTGGACAAGCTAACGTTTATTAAAATGAACCAGGCATGGATCCCACAAGACTTGTCTGTACCTTGTGCAGAATAGACATTTAGACCGGCCTCACACAGCCATTGGTATACTTGTTTTTTAATATGTCTCAATATTTTGGGGGCTACCCCAATTAGAAAAAACCCCCAAACAAACAAAAAACAGTATCCTCCTCCACCGCCACTTCCACCTACAACGCCACGGTCACGGCCTACTCAACCTCCTACTCCACATCCACCTCCTCCTCCATTTATTTTTTAAATGTGATTTTAAATTATTTCCCTATCCACATTTGTTTGCAGGGCACTTGTCCTACTCTTACCCCCATTTTGCTTCCTTTTGCAGCCCTCTAGCCCTATCCAGGACTTTTTTACAGCCATTTTTGTGCCCAAAAGTTCGGGTCACCATTGACTTCAATGGGGTTCGGGGTCCGGGGTCAAGTTCGGTTCAAGTTCGGAACCGAATTCAAACTTTTTTGTGAAATTCAGCCGAACCCGACGAACCTGAACATCCAGGTGTCCGGTCAACTCTAGTGATGTAATTCACTGCCAATTATTTCTCTTGTATGTATTTCAAATTGTTCTACACTCATGAGATATGCAACCTGAATTTGTTTCTGTAGGTTACAGTTAGAGTTGGACAAACAGTTCGAGTTGAGCAAAAGTTGCCCCCAACATCGCCTGTTCTCCCATAACGGCAATAATAAAAGTAGGAAAAAAATGGCGTGGGAGCCCCCCAATCCATACCAGGGCCTTCGGGTCTGGTATGGATTTTAAGAGGAAACCCCACATCAAGATAAAAAAAACGGTGTGCCTCCCCCAAATTCTATATTAGACCCTTATCCGAGCATGCAGCCTGCCAGGCCAGGAAAGGTCGGGTTAGAAAACCCCCCGAACCATACCAGGTCAAATGCACTCATCATGGGGGGTTGCTTTGGGGCAGTGGGGCTTTGCTCCTCCCACCCCAAAGCCTCTTGTCTCCACGTTGATGGGGACAAGGTTTTCTTTCCCACAACCCTGGATCAGTGGTTGTGGGTATCTGTAGGTGGGCGTCTTAACAAGGAGGCCCCCAGATCCTGGGCTCCCCTTATGTTAATGAGTAGGGCTCAAAATTTCAAGTCCTGAGCTACTAGCCAGGTCTTAAGGGTTACCCGCCACCAGTTGCCCCACCCAACCCCTACCATGCCCCGCCCCTAATCCCACCCCTATACACAACCTCATAAATTCTCATGAAATGACACTTAAATGTTTTATGCAGAATTAAGTTACAAAAAATAAATATTAACAACAACTTTATCAGTGCAGCCTCACCCATGCCCATCAGTGCAGCCTCACCTGTGCCCATCAATGCAGCCTCACCTATGCCCATCAATGCAGCCTCACCCATGCCCATCAGTGCAGCCTCACCTGTGTCCATCAGTGCAGCATTACCCATGCCCATCAACGCAGCCTAACCCATGCCCATCAACGCAGTCTCACCTGTGCCCATCAACACAGCCTAACCCATGCCCATCAATGTATCCTCACCTGTGCCCATCAACACAGCCTCACCTGTGCCCATCAGCGCAGATTCCCCTGTGCCCATCAGCACAGCTTCACATGTGCCCTTCAGTGCAGCCTAACCAGTGCCCATCAATGCAGCCTTACCTGTGCCCATTGATGCAGCATGACCAGTGCACACCAACACAGCCTCACCTGTGCCCATCATTGTGGCATGACCAGTACCCACCAATGCAACCTCACCTGTGCCCATCATTGTGGCGTGACCTGTGTCCATCATTGCAGCCTCACTGTGTCCATCATTGCAGCCTCACCAGTGACCATCTTTGTAGCCTCACTGACCATCTTTGCAGTTTCACTGTGTCCATCATTGCAGCCTCACTGCCTATCTTTGCAGCCTCACTGTGTCCATCATTGCAGCCTCACTGCTCAACTTTGCAGCCCCACTGTGTCCATCATTGCAGTCTCACTGCCCATCTTTGCATGGAGTAAGAGAGAGGGCGGCCGATCCATCATACGGAAGAGAGCGCCGTAGAGGAAGTGGATTCTATGCTTGATTACAGAGCGGGCATTTTCCACTGTAACTGTTTACATTGGAATTGCAGCCCCCTCCGCTCACTGTCACACACACATCCCGCCCTCCTGACTCGCACCTGTGACAGAAAGAACACGCCCTGGCATTGGACCGGTGTTCTGTCTGTCACAGGCACGGGTCAGGAGGGTGGGATCTGTGTGTGACGGTGAGTGGAGCGGACTGCAATTCCAATGTAAACAGTTACAGTGGGCAATGCTCGCTCTGTAATCAAGCAAGGTATCCACTTCCTCTATGGTGCTCTCTTCCCTATGATGGATCAGCCACCCTCTCTTTTCCTCCACACTCTCTTAACCCCCGCCTGCCGTCAGTGCTCCCCCCCGCCCCCAGGCAGCCCAGCTCGCCAGCCCTCATTTTCCACTCGCAAAATGCGAATAGGTGATTGGAAAATTTGAGGGCTGAGTATGGGCTACATAGTACCCCTACCCATTCACAAAAAAAGTGTCAAAAAGTAATAAAAACACAGAGACAGTTTTTTTTCTCAATACTTTATTTTAAGGCAACTCACAGAAAATACAGAGACCAATGGTACTCATGTCAAAATATATCACCGGCTAAAAAAATCACAGCACTGATAAACGAGTGAGGTCATAAACAATACACGGGTCATTAAAAGAACATTCCGGAAGGGCCTGCACTAAAGAGTCTGTACCCTATGAGGGTTTTCTTTCTTTTCTTTTTTTGTAATCCGGGGGAAAAAAAACGTTATGGAAAGAAAAGGAGAAGAAAAAATAAAAAAACGAAACCAACAAAGAAGTAATGAGAAGGAAGAAGACAATGCAGAGAGGAAATGGAGAGAGGAGAAAAAAGAAAAAAAAAAGAAAAAAAAAAACAAAGAGGGGGGGAGCGGGAAATCCAGTCAAACCACCACCCCAGCAGATCCAGGATGCTCATGTAAGGTACCTGTGGTAGGTAGTGTCCGAAGTGGAACTTGTGCACTGAGGATTCAGTTGTAAAGGTAGTCAATCAGATCAGGTCAGCAACAGATCAGGCAAAGCAGTACAAAATCAATATACAGAGAGTGGTCAAGCAGGCAGAGGTCATACACGAGCTGGCGATGAAGTGCCCAATCAGCAGGCTGGAGAGTAGTCAAGTATTCAGGCAGAAGTTCAATACACAGGAATCAGTAATACAGAGTTATCAAACACCCAGGGAGCAAGTCCAACAAACGGGCATTGAGTAACAGGAAGTGCTGCTTTTTATGGGTTGCTGATTGTACATTGTCTACAGCTGACAGCAGGTGGGGCTAGTGAGTCCAAGGGAGTGCATCAGGCTGGGAGAACATTGTGAGAACTCTAGAGCTCTCCTGTGGCACAACAGGTAAGGCTGCAGCTGCGGGACCTGGAAGATCCCGGTTCAATGACACTGAGGTACCTGACAGGGCCCCCTCCCCAGTGCACCCCTCTGGGGGCCTAGCGGGGCTTATCAGGAAAAGAAGTATAGAAGTCTTGAATAAGAGCGGGGGCATGCAAATCTTTAGCTGGAACCCAGGAACGGTCTGTGACTGAGTATCCCTTCCAATGGACCAGATAATGTGGCCACGGCCCCACTTTCTAGAGTCCAGAATTTTAAAGACTTCAAACTCATGCTGTCCATCAACAAGAACAGGAGGAGGCAGTTGTTGAGTTCTGGAGTAACGATTGAAAATCGCCTTTTTGAGGAGAGAAACATGGAACATGGGATGTATTCGCAGAGAGGAGGGCAATTTCAACCGATAGGAGACTGACCTGGCTCGAGCAATTATTCTGTAGGGCCCGATGAATTGAGGACCCAATTTGGTAGAGGGTTGTTTCAGTCTCTCATTAGTAGATAGCCAAACTCTATCCCCCACCACATATGAAGGTCTATGGCATCTTCGCCTGTTGGAAAAAAGCATATATTTGCCTGTTGCCTTCCGTAGCAATAGGTGAATCCTTTTCCAGTGTATCAGAATATTTTTCACCCACTGATCCACTGCAGGTACACTGGAAGAAGGTTGAAATAGGGGAAAAGTCTCAGGGTGATAGCCTAGAGCTGCATAGTATGGCGTGGTATGAAGAGCACTGTGCCAACGGGAGTTAATGGCGAATTCAGCCAAAGGCAAATACTCAGACCAATTGGAGTGTAATGAGTTGATGTCATTTCGAAGATAGGTTTCTAGGTTCTGGTTTATGCGCTCGGTTTGACCATCTGTTTGCGGGTGATGTGAGATAGAGAGTGAGAGCATTACTCCTAGTTTCTTGCAAAATGCTCTCCAGAATTGGGAAACAAACTGGGATCCATGGTCTGAGACAATATTGGTAGGTATGCCATGGTGTCTTACAATTTGGGAAAGGAAGAGAGTAGACAGGGCTTCTGCTGTAGGCAATCCAGGGAGCGGTACAAAGTGAGACATTTTGGAGAAGTGATCCACTATGACCCATATAGCAGTCATGCCTTCGGATTTGGGTAAGTCTGTAATGAAATCCATAGTCAAATGGATCCAAGGCTGGCGGAGTGCAGGAAATGGTTTTAATAGCCCAGTGGGCAATGTGTGAGGTACTTTTATTTGCAGCACAAGTTGGGCAGGCAGCCACATAGTCCATAACATCCTTCTTCATGTGAGGCCACCAGACTTGTCATTGCAAGGTCTTAAGAGTGATGGTGACACCAGGATGACCGGATAACACACCATCATGGGCCCAGAGCAGTACAGTTTTTTTGAGGCTAGGGGCTTCAAACAGGCAATCTGGTGGTACCTTTAAGCATTGCAGAGCACGATTCTGGCTTTCTTGTAACTGTTGGGCAAGAGCCGTAGAGATCTGTGCAACAATTTTGTAAGGTGGGATTATTTACATTACTGCTCTGTAGGTCGATCTTCTTTGGAAGTAGCGAATTGTTGGGAAAGGGCATCGGCCTTCTTGTTCTTATGCCCAGGGATATATAAAAAAAAGAACAAAATTAAAATGGGAGAAAAACAGAGCCCATTTGGCTTGACGTGAATTCAACCATTTAGCAGTCTGAAGATACAGCAGGTTTTTATGGTCAGTCAGGATAGAGAAGGGTTTAGGATCCCCCCTCCAAAAGATAATGCCATTCAGACAATGCCAATTTGATGGCCAGTTGGTACTTCAGAGGCGTCAATCTCAACAATGTACTGGAGATCAGGGTTCGGATGCAGAAGAATTGGTGCCTTGCTGAACATGTTTTTTAACTGCTGGAAAGCTGTGTTTGGTTTGAGGGACCACACTTTGAAATGTGTACCTTTCCTGGTCATAGCATTAAGGGGGGCAGCAGTGGAGGCAAAACCTTTGATGAAGCACCTGTAGTAGTTTGCGAACCCTAGAAAGCTTTGGAGACCTCTTAAGGTGGTTGGCTGAGGCCATTGCAAGACAGCAGAAACTTTTCATGGGTCCATTTGGAAACCAACAGCACTGATGATGTATCCAAGGAAAGGTATGCGGTTTGAAGAAAGCTGCATTTCTCATTCTTAGCATTAAGGTGGTTTTCCCTCAGTCACTGTAATACCTGCTTTACATGTGTGACATGCTCTAGAAGAGTTTTGGAAAAGATTAAGATGTCGTCTAAGTAGACAATCACAAAACTGTTGCTGAAATCATTACAAATGTAATTTATTAAACGTTGGAAGACTGCAGGGGATTTACAAAGTCCAAAGGGCATAACCAGATATTGAAATGTCCATTGCCGATGTTGAATGCAATCTTCCACCCGTCTCCCTCTCTAATTCGAATAAGATTATAAGGTTCAGTTTGGTGAAGATAAGGGCTCCTTTGAGCACATCAAATAATTCTAGAATAAGAGGCAAAGGATAGGAGTCTTTTACGGTGATCTGATTTAAGCTTCGATAATCTATGCATGGTCGAAGACCCCCATCTTTCTTTTCCACAAAGAAAAAACCTGCCCCTACTGGAGAAGAAGAGGGTTGGAAAAAAACCTCTCTACAAAGTTATCCTTAATGTATTCTTCCATGGACTTTTGTTCAGGCCGTGACAGAGGATAGGTCCTTCCTTTGGGAAGAGGTGCTCCAGGAATTATATTAATCGCACAGTGGAGGTAGCACATATGCCTTTTGTTTGCAAAACACATCTGCAAATTCATGATATTCATGAGGTAAAGTAAGAGGGATGGTCACGGAAGACAATAAACAACCAGTAAGTCTTTTGGGTCGAGACAAACAGTTCAGGTGACAGGAAGGCCCCCAAGAGGTTAACTCTCCATTTAACCAATCAAAAGAAGGGTTGTGTTGTTGTAACCATGGGTAGCCAAGGATAACAGGCAGTAGTGGAAAGTCAATAAGAGACAGGACAACTTCCTCTTTGAGGAGGGCTCCTACCTGAAGGGTGATTGTTGTGGTTTCAAACTTTACAAGTATTAAAAAGTTTTGCAGTGGCGCTGCAACTCTCAAGCAAATGTACAGAAAACAATAATAAAAAATATTCAGTATATGGCGATAAAATTAAAATAAACTTGAAATAACGTCACTTAAAATGCATCATAAGTGCTTCAAACAGTACTTAGCCACAAAGTGCAAAATTTGCATAAAAACAAAAGTGACCGTATGCCAAGTATACAAAACAATCTCCATTCATGACAGTTGCCAAATAGATAAGTGATGATTAATTCAGAGCCCTACTCAACCTAAATGGTAGGTAGGCAACTCAATGTGGTGTTAAAAATCCAACAAATAAACATACATATAAAGTGCATAGTAATATGCTAAGTGACAATGTGCAGAATGAGCAAATAACTCATTTGTAATGCAAGTGTAATTTCAGACCTTCAATAATCAATAAATAATCAATAAAGTGCTTAAAAAATGCAACACTGCAAAATTGTGCAAGGTGCACATATATAGTCTCTTGGACTTCCTTTGGACAAGAGAACTATATATGTGTGCGAAGTGAACTATCCTCTACTGCCACCCGCTGACTTCCAAAATTTCTTAGTTGTGGGCATTTGTCAGCACATGTGCAGTAGATCACACCATTCCCACTTTTTCACTGATACCTCAGACTGAGATATACATATATACGTGTTTTGAGTTCCAGCTAACCACAGTGAGCCTGCTCTGCAGAGAGGATGTGGGGAGCCGAGTGGTGTCTGGTTCCGGGGCTGCGATGCATGGCAGCCATCTCCCCTTCTCACTTTGTTTGGGGATGGGGTTTTGCCTCCTATGCATCGGCGTCATGCATTGCATCTCTGCATATGGCTTTTCCCATGCCTGGATCTGATTTGCTTTTCTTCCCTCTTGTCCATTTGGGGGTTAAGTGGGTGTGGTTCCACTGAGGGCTCATCTGGCCATGGGTAGAGCCACTGTCCCACACCTTGTCCTGCTCACACAGCAAGTCATTAGCATGACGTTGATGGGGCCCCCGCCCCCTACCTGAGACAAGGGTGGCTTGGGATGGCTGGCTCACCACTTCACATGATTCATGCACACCAGAGGGTTCCTTGGCACAGCAGCTCTTCAAGGTTATACAATACAGGTAACTAAGCCCTTTTCACCCACCTATTCCCACTCACATAGTCATCATTCCCCATTGACATCTACTGATTCAGCACAATTTTTTTTTTCTTTTCTCATGCACACATTTGTTTGTATGCTTATCTATTTGTTTTATGTTTCATTGCTGTGGTTAATTGATTCCTTCACAGCAATTTACATTGGATGTAGTCCCCTATGGAAACTTTCACCCTGATGTAGGTTACATTTAACGACACTTCCTTAGTTAATTGGTGTCGTTACTTTGTATTTTGTTTATCTATTCGTATGTTTGTTTACACACGTACTCTTTTCTTTTTTTTTTAACACGACTTAGTCATCTACAGTTACCCCTTACTACTGATACACTCACCCTTATCCACCCACTTTTCCCGAATCAATGGACATAACATATTGGAACTTCTCGACGACACGGTTCCTTGGGAGACCACACGTACTTAGTACACTTCACCACTCGGTCGGTAGGGTTCGGTGGGAACAGAGTCCATCCCCCGCCCCCGGGGTAGTTGCAGTACGATTACTGAACGACACACTC
>BLSH010236819.1:211015-222871 GCA_018402905.1 Glandirana rugosa | reverse complement strand
CTCACCCACCCAGCCGTGCTCATCTAGCCATCCATCCATGCTCATCCATCCATGCTCACCCAGCCATCCATCCATGCTCACCCAGCCATCCATCCATGCTCACCCACCCAGCCGTGCTCACCCAACCATCCATCCATGCTCATCCACCCAGCTGTGCTCACCCAGCCATCCATCCATGCTCACCCACCCAGCCGTGTTCACCCAGCCATCCATTCATGCTCACCCATCCATCCATCCATGCTCACCCAGCCATCCATCCATGCTCACCCAGCCATCCATCCATGCTCACCCACCCAGCAGTGCTCACCCAGTCATCCATCCATGCTCACCCACCCAGCCATGCTCACCCAGCCATCCATCCATGCTCACCCACCCAGCCGTGCTCACCCAGCCATCCATCCATGCTCACCCACCCAGCCGTGCTCCCCCAGCCATCTATCCATGCTCACCGATCCATCCATCTATGCTCACTCTATCCTCATCTGTGCTCATCCATCCCCATCTGTGCTCAGTCATCCTCTTCCGTGCTCAGTCATCCCCATCCGTGCTCATCCATCCTCATTCCTGTTCAGTCATCCCCATCCATGCTCAGTCATCCCATCCATGCTCATCCATCCACATCCATGCTCATCCATCCCCATCCATGCTCAGTAATCCCAATCCGTGCTCAGTCATTCCCATCCGTGCTCATCCATCCATGGCTCATTTGTGCCTCATTAATGCTCATCCTTACCACATCAGTTCTCATCCGTGACACATCCATGCCACTACTGTGCCCATCTGTGCCACTACACTGCCCACCCATGCCACTACAGTGCCCATCCATGCCACTACACTGCTCATCCATGCCACTACACTGCCCATCCATGCCACTACAGTGTCTATCCATGCCACCACAGTGCCTCACAATAGTGTTGGCCTCTGTATGTGGCCAGGCTGTGTAAAAGTGTCACACATGTGGTATCACCATACTCGGGAGGAGTAGCAGAATATTTTGTGGGATGTCATTTTTGCAAGGTACATGCTGTGTGTTAGAAATATTGTATAAATGGACAACTTTGTGTAAAAAAATGTGTTTTCATTTTCTTTCCACATTTTCCAAAAACTTGTGGAAAAAATGACATGTTCAAAAGACTCATTATGCCTCTTAGAATATAGGTTGGGGTGTTTGATTTCCAAAATGGGGTCATTTTTTGGGCGTTTCAATTGTACTGATGCTCCAAAGTTCAAGAGGTAGTCAAGAAATTATATGTGTAATTTATGCTCCTAGAACACCTGATGGTTCTCCCTGCATGTTGGGCCTCTGTATGTGGCCAGGCTGTGTAAAAGTCTCACACATGTCGTATCGCCATACTCAGGAGGAGTAGTAGAATGTGTTTTGGGGTGCAATGTGTGGTATGCATATGCTTGGTGTGAGAAATTACCTGTTAACATATGACAATTTTGTGAAAAAAAAAGAAAAACAAATCTTAATTTTGCAAAGAATTGTGGGAAAAATTACAACTTCAAAAAATTCACCATGCCTCTTACTAAATACCTTGGAATGTCTTCTTTCCAAAAAGGGGTCATTTGGGGGGTATTTGTACTTTCCTGGCTTGTTAGGGTCTCAAGAAATTAGTACATCAGGTGTGTTCAATATTCAGTGATTGGCAACATAGCTTGAAGACTCTATAACCTTCACAAAGACCAAATAATATACACTAATTTGCTTTTTTTTACCAAAGATATGTAGCAGTATAAATTTTGGCCAAAATTTATGAAGAAAAAATACTAATTTGCTAAATTTTATAACAGAAACAAAGAAAAATTAATTTTAGCGCAAAAAATAAAAAACCCAGTGTTGATTAAATACCACCAAAAGAAATTTATTTATGTGAAAAAAAGGATGCAAATTTCATATGGGTACAGTGTTGTATGACTGAGTAATTGTCATTCAAAATGTGAGAGCACTGAAAGCTGAAAATTGGTCTGGTTGCTAAGGGGGTTTAAGTGCCCAGTGGTCAAGTGGATGATAATAAATAACTATTAAATTATAGGTATTGGAATTTCCTTGAAAATTTGGCTGTAGTGAACTTAAATATGACATTTATCACTAACAGCCATATTTTCAAGAAAATTCCAATACCTATAATTTAATAGTTATTTATTAGTTAGTTATTCTTTCAAATGTTCTTTGTTATTTTCAAATTTTCAGATTTTTGGATTTCCGAATTTCTGAATTTTTGAATTTCGGATTTTTGGCTGTTCCGATTGCCGAATTTCCCAATTACCTCAATTGCCAAATTACAGCGAATTTCCAAATTACCGCAATTACCACAATTGACGAATTACTGCAAATTTCCGAATTACTGCAATTGCCAAATTACCTTAAATGTATAAATTTTCTAATCGGAAACATGAAAATTCGGGGAAATTCAAAATTCAGAGTTTGGAATTCGTCCGAATTGCAGAATTTTGCAAAATTCGGTAAAAACAAATTACACAAGCCTAGCAGGGACCACAGTCTCCCCTTTGGACAGTTTGTCTTCTAGAATGTGTACTTCTGAGTGGAGCTGCTGGAAATCTCGCCTATGCTGCTCCTCCAGTCAAAGCATGATCGCTTCTATGGTTTTTCGGAGATGGTACTGCGCAGCCTATTATCCAAGCATAAACAGACAAAAACTAGTATAATCAATGTAATGGCTCAATAGACAGTTCTCATGTGTCACAGTGTACCTGATGACCTGTGAGATGTGCTGCAAACTTCCTACACTTGCACATATGAGTATTGAAAAGAGGTTATAAAATACATGTAGCAAACATCATGTGTTGTTTAAAATAAATCAAAATAAGTGGATACAGTGCTAGAGTGGTAAGTGAAAACAGTGGATAATGTTGCACAACTTGTGTGTTAATTATATGATTCAGACTCCCTCTGCTGGTGGAAGACTGTAATGTGTCCGATGTGCAAATCCCAAAACAAGCTATATGTAATGTATACAGCAATAAAAAATCATATAAATCAAACGAGTATAAAATGGATATAAAATGGATGATACAACATATAACGTGATAGTAAAATACAGAACATCGAATAAAAAGTCCTTTTTCAAATATGATGATAATAAAATAGTGACAAAAAGTGACTTGTGCTCCAAGTGCCCATTAAAACATTTTGTGGTACGCTTGTGTAAGGAAAGCCACTTTTGCAGGGAGGTTAATGTGTCATCATCCCCAAGAAGGATTCCTCTAGACCAGTGCTCCAATCCCCCTAAGTGCTCTCAGAACTCTCACCTCTGAAATGCAGGAAATGTGCACGTAAAGGTTTCTTTTGGACCTCACTCTCCAATCCAACACCGCTTTCGCGTCACTCTTTGGGTGGTTAAAAGATCGTTGCGACCGACCGGTCGTGAGTCACCTCTTACGCTCTAAACCTCCATATAGCTCAGGTATGAAAGAAGAGACAAGAAGCCTCCATGGTGTAGTAGGTTAAAAAAACCCCAAGGCGTTTATTAAATCCAATAAAAGATGTTCACATAAAAATGCGGTAAAATCACTTTAAAACAAACAGCAAGGGTCAAACTGCCTCTCACTGTGTATCCAGCAACGTGTGTGCAGCCTACGCGTTACGTCACATGACTTCATCAGGGCTGCACATGACATTATTTTTTTTTCTTTAGAAATGTCAGTTTTGGTACAGTAGGTTCTATCCACAGTACAGATGTGCTACTTTACAGGCATTTTTCATTTTTAATGTTTCACTTTAAGCATAATTAAAATCACTGCTCCTGGAAAAACAATCTTTTTAAAAATAGTTCACGTCCCATAGACTTTAATAGGGTTCCCCGTTTGGGTCAGAACTTTTTCTCTGTTCAGCAGTTCTGGTGCAAACCGAACATGGGGTTACAGCACTCATGCATGCATAATAATTGCTATTTCTACTGTACTATAAAATAATCCTAACCAGAAAGATACGCATCCGCGCTCAAACTGTAAGGCTACTTTCAGACTGAGGCAGTGCTGGCGTTAGTGGTAAAGCGCTGCTCGTTTTAAAGGTGCTTTACCGCTGTTATACCGGTGCTTTGGCGCAGCTTTTTGGGCGGTAACGGGTAGCTTTTAACCCCCCAGAAGGGGTTAAAAGCACCCGTAATGCGATGCTTCCAAAGCACTTTTCAGGTGCTTCGGAAGCTGGGCCCGTTCATTCTAATGGGCAGGGGCAGTTTGAGAGCAGTGTTCACACCACTCCCACACTGCCCCAAAGATGTTGCTTGCAGGACTTTTTTCCTGTCCTGCAAGCGCACTGCCCCAGTGTGAAGGCAGTTTTCAGGTGCTTTACAGGCGCTATTTTTAGCGCTAAAACACCTGAAAACTGCCTTAGTGTGAAAGTGGCCTAATTGAACAGCAAGAAGCTGCTAGCAAATTTGATGGTTACAAATATAAACAATACATATAGATTGCAGCACTTCTTAAAAATAACTTCTAAATAAAAGAAATATCCATTAATCCTAAAACATGCTGTGTCAGGTGAGATGGGATCAGTTCATATGTAAAACAGACTCTTCTGATGAAATATAATAAAATGAATTTAGGAAGGTATGAACCAAAAGTGAGAGGAACCACCACCGAACACACCACCACTTGTTGCCTCTTACTGGATAGTATTGACCCCCTATTATGGAGGGTCAAAAACCGCTTAATTTATTCTCAAGCAAGCTCCCAGTGGGGCTCCCTTCATCTGGCAAATCCACTAATATGGTTCAGTTCCTAACCCCCCCTAAATTCTGAAACAAAATGTAAAATTCTGAATAATATAAAATAAGTCTATGTAAGTTCAAAAATACATTGTTGCCTTTGGATAGTCATCCTTGGTAATACAACAAATTGAAAGGAATGGATGGTACAACAACAAATGCTGTGAAAATGACAAAATTATGTTTTCTTAATAACAACTATTGGACTTGACTGTATGGCTAAACTTAACAGGCCAATGTTACCATGAATGCAAGTTACCTGCCACTTTAATGACAAGCCAGTTTGTAAAGAAGTTGCTTTGCAGATGTTGAAGAAGTGTTATACTTTTCTCTATCATTATGATTATATTTTTTTTTCTTAAACAAGAATGCTGCAATGCAGCCATTAGTCTGTGGAATATTTAAACTAATTACATGCACAGATTGAAAGTTACTGGTCATTTTTGGAATGCAATGAAGCATGTCAAAATTCAGTTTTTGAATAAATTTTATAACCACTGTTATTACAATTGAACATGTTATTAACCACAGTACTTAAAACTATTAACATTTGTTAAAATTATTTATAGATCACTGGAAATATTTAATGAGAACTCATCATGATCAAGTGTGAAAAACGTGCAGAGCTATGAAAGAGAATAATCCATTCATTTGTATCTCATTTGATTTAATGTGTTTTTGTGCTGAGAACATTGCTCATAATGGCAAGCAACCTCCAATCTGCACTTCTTGCAGTTGCAATTTGATTTACGGTAATTGCTTTTGTGAATTTGACATTTAACTATCATGAAAAAGTACAGTCATAAAGCTTGCAACCATATATAGATGTAATAACAAACATACAGTATATATGTTGGAACCATCTATAAAGTGTAACTTTAGAATATATATTAAAATTTTGCTGAAAGGGTTTTTTCTTTGCCTCTGTGTATCTCTTGTTAAACTGCACATCAAGATGTGCCAGTGCACCTCTGTTTAAAATCCCAGCATTAGATTCGATTCCTTATTATTTTCATATTCAATGCAACAACATTTTACATGATATCTCTCTAATATTAGCAAAAAATACATGCATATACTTATCCACATATACATGTATATGCACCAATATACTGTGGAGGGTTAGCACAAGGGGGATCACCTTCCCTGGGAAAAAGGCAGTCCAAATGGCAGGTTTTCTTAAAAGCAAACTTGTAGCCAGTTTTATTTTAAAAGGTTGCATGAAAATAAAACAGACAAAACAGAAAATAAGTCATTTCCATTCAGGCTTTTACTAAACATCTTCAGTTTCCTTAACTGAGCGGTGAAGTTCACCCACAAAACAAAGAAAATGCAAACCTTTTGTTTCAGTCATAAAGCAAACTTTAGTTCAAGCTCTCTCAGGTTTGATGGATTCTGAGTCCCAGGCCAGAGCAATCATCTTATCCAGACCTGCTTCCTTTATACCACCTTTTGATGGACTCAAGTGGACCGCAAAATCTGGTCCGAAACCAACCCTGCCAAGGTGGCTGGTAAAACCCGGACCGGATTCCACTTTAGTTTCCTGCAAGTGAACCCATGCGAGGTGAAACATAACATCCATTGATCACCTCGCCTTTCATAATGCCACATATCCCCCCCCCCACTCAAGCCCCAGTGGTTAAGCAACTGTTTCAACCAGACAATTGATACAGCAAAGGGCATCTGCATTCTTTTGGAGTTTCCTAGCTCTATGTCCACTGTGAACCTAAATACTTGAAGAGCAGGGTGCCACCTTGTCACCCGACTGTTTTTCTCCTTGTTATCACACATCCATTTAAGAGGAGCATGATCAGTGACTATTTTGAATGGTCTCCCCAACAGGTAATATTTCAGGGCATTTAAGGCCCATTTGATAGATAAACATTCCTTCTCAACAATGCCATAGTTTTTCTCTGTGAACTTTTTGCTAAGGTAAACCACTGGGTGCTCCTCCCCGTCTCTGTCTGCACCATAAACTCTTTTGTGAAATCTGGGGTCACGAGCACAGGTTGTGCACAAAGGGCTTGCTTCAACGTTTAAAATGCCTTCTCTGCCTCAGGATTCCACTTGATCATGACTGACCGTCTACCTTTCGTCAGATCCGTCAGTGGGGCTGCAATGGTGGCACAATTGGTTATAAAACGTCTGTAGTACCCTGCGATCCCAAGAAATGCATAAACTTGCTTTTTATTTATAGGTTGGGACCACTTTTGAACTGCCTCAATCTTATTGATCTGAGGCTTGATCAGCCCCCGACCAATAATGTAGCCAAGGTATTTGGCATCCTCCAAGCCTATGGCACACTTTCTTGGCAGTGAGTCCTGCTTAACTAAGAGAATCTACTACTGCTTGCACCTGGGGCAAATGAGATTCCCAATCTGGGCTGTGGATGACTACATCATCCAAATAAGCAGCTGTGTATTGGCGATGTGGTCTTAAGGTCTTATCCATCATTCTCTGGAATGGAGCAGGAGCTCCATGCAAGCCAAAAGGCATCCGCTTATACTGGGAGGACCCCTCGGGGGGTAGAAATGCAGTTTTCTCTTTTGCAGAATCCGTTGGGTCTATCTGCCAATAATGTTTAGTCAGATCTAAAGTAGTTAAGTACCGGGCAGCTCCCAATCTGTCAACAAGCTTGTTGACCCGAAGCATTGGGTACGCATCAAATTTAGACATGCTGTCCAACTTCCTGAAATCATTACAAATCCTTATAGTTCCATCTTGTTTTGGGGCCAAAACTATGGGACTTGACCAGTCACTCTGGGACTCCTCTATTACATCCATCTCTAACATGTTCTTTATTTTATTTGCAACTGCTTCCTGTCTAGCCTCGGTTATTCTATAGGGCTTTACATTTACGCAGACACCTGGTTCCGTAATTATGTCATGCTGTATAACTGTGGTCAGTCCGGGCAGGTGATAGAAAAAGTCTCTATTCTTACTCACAAATTCATTAATGTCCTTCTGTTGGGCCACTGACAAGGTTTCAGTTATGGGTACTTCAGGTGTCATGGGGGCCATGTCCTTTTGGGGGGTTGGCATTGCCAGTAAAGTCTCTCTATCCATCCAAGGTTTCAAGAGATTAACATGATATATTTACTCGGGTTTCCTTTTCCCTGGTTGTTAAACCTTATAGTTAACTTCCCCTACTCTCTCCATAGTTTCAAAGGGACCTTGCCGCTTTGCTAGGAATTTACTCTCAACTGTGGGGATTAATACCAGCACTCTATCACCAGGGTTGAAGACCCGGGTCTTGGCACCCCGATTGCAAACCCTTCTCTGGGTCTCCTGGGCTTGCTCCATATGTTCCCGTACAAGCGGCATGACAGCAGCAATTCTATCTTGTATCAGTTAGATATGCTCGATGATGCTTCTATAAGGCGTGGTCACTTCCTCTCAAAATTCTCTTGCAACATCTAGCAATCCCCTGGGATGACTCCCATACAGTAGATCAAAAGGGGAGTAACCTGTAGATGCCTGAGGTACCTCCCCCATGGCAAACATGAGGTATGGCAGCAAAAAAATCCCAATTTCTCCCATCTTTGTCCACCATTTTTTTTAACATGCTTTTGAGCGTTTCGTTAAATCCTCCACAAGACCATAGGTTTGCGGGTGGTAGACAGAGGTATGGAGATGGGAGATTTTGATCAACTTACACAATTCTTTAGTGACTCAGGACATAAATGGGGTGCCTTGATCCGTCAATATTTCTTTTGGAATAGCCACACGACTAAATACCTGGACAAGCTCTTTGGCAATAGTTTTAGCTGAGGTTTTACATAAGGAAATGGCTTCAAGATATTGTGTGGCATAGTCCAATATTACCAGTATGTGCTAATGGCCCCGGGCAGACTTTACTACTGGTCCCAGTAGTAAAGTCTGCCTGGGGCCATCAGCACATATAGATCCATGCCAATTCTTTCAAAAGGCACTCAATGATTGGTAATGGTACCAGCAGACTGAAAATGGGGCGATGGCACAGAATACTGACACTCTGGACATGACTCACAATAGGTTCCCCATCTATCATCTTAATGTTTTCTCTGGCTCTATTGAGTGTGGAGTCTTTTAGTTGTTCCATACAAAAATCATCTTACCTGACCTCTAAGTCTAGTTAGAGTCAGAAATAATTTCTTGCTCATTAACCTCCAGCTGGAGACTGGATTCTAGCTCCTCCTGCTCCCCAGCCATTTCAAAAAAAGGAAAAGGATCTTCTTCTTTGGACACGCTAACAGTTCCCCTTTCAATTCTGTACTCAAAAGGGTCCGGTGTGAGTTCTGGTGTTTCCTCAGCAGGGAGAGCTCTGTCCTCCTGACTCCTCCTGTTTTCCTATGAACTCCAAAAATGGAGGAAAATCTCTCCCCACTAGGGCTTCATAAAGCAGTGAGGGTACCACCCCCACTGAATGTGTCGCCATGCCCCAAGAGGTGTCAATCTCAACCACAGCAGTCTGGAAGTCACCTGTGTCACCATGTATGCAAATAACCCCAATAGTGCTTGAGTGCAGCTTTGCAAGATTTACAAAATCACCCTTGACTAATGTCACCACACTACCCAAATCTAGCAAAGCTGTGACTGGCTTTCCATCAATTGAAATTACACACATTTGTCTTTCCATGCATTCCTGACATGTTACAGTGCCACCTGTATAAAAAGAGACATGCATTTTTTCAAGTAAGCATTATTACATTGCATTGGTTCATCATTTAGGGAACAGTTAGCAGCAATATAACCGCATGGCAGTGATAACATTTTATGTGTTCTGTACCCAGTACTCTATATGGCCTCAGAGACCTTCCTTACCTATTTGGCTAGTCTTTTGTTCATGAGACCATAGTCTCATTATCTGTGACAACAGTGTTGTAATTTTCCCCACACCCTGGAACAGTCTTACCGGATCCTCCGGGTGATTTTTCACCCCTAGAGACATTGCAGTGGGGCACGGATGGGTTAAACAAGTCCTCAGCAGCAGTTTATCTCTCCATCAGGTCCACCAGCTGGTTTGCAGTCTTAGGGTCCCCATGGCTGACCCATTTCCTCAAAGTGACAGGAAGCACTCATAAATAATGGTCTATGACCACGCGCTCCACAATCTTAGGTCCCGGCAAAGTCTCTGGCAGTCGCCATTACTTGATGAGGTGTATCAAGTGAAACATTTGGGAGCAGGGTGGCTTGTCAGTACTGTATGACCACCAATGCACCCGTTGAGCCCAGACTGTAATAGTGACGCCCATGCGTGCAAGCATCTCGGCTTTCAGTGTCTCATAATCCTGGGCAGCATCTGGTTCCAGGTCATAATAGGCCTTTTGCAGTTCTCCTGTCAGAAAGGGCTCCAGTAGTCTGGCCCATTGTTTTTTTTTTGCCATCCTTCTCAAACAGCGACTCTTTCAAAAATTGTGAGGTGCGCTTCCACATCATCTGCAGGTGTCATCTTCTGCAGGAAATAGCTGTCACAAACCATTTTCTGTTCCACTGGCAAAGGACTTCCAGACCCCTTCCTTAACTCCACCAGGACCTCCGCAAACTGGCGATTTGCCTCCTGCTGTGCTTCAGCGACCTCTGTGACTTGGTGGTTGGTTTCCTGCTGCTGGCGATTGGTTTCCTGCTGGGTTGCAGTGGCCGGCAGCAGAGCTTTTAACACGTTCTCCATCTTTCCACTTGTTTAGGAAGATGTCCGTCGAAAAATCCACCATCTGTGGGGGGTTAGCACAAGGGGGATCACCTTCCCTGGAAAAAAAAGTCAGTCCAAAGGGCAGGTTTTCTTAAAAGCTGACTTGTTGCCAGTTTTTTTGAAAGGTTGCATGAAAATAAAACAAACAAAGCAGAAAATTAATCCTTGCCACCCAGGCTCTTACTAAACATCTTCAGTTTCCTTATCTGAGCAGTAAAGGGCTTCTCCCAGTCACCCACAAAACAAAGAAAATGCAAACCTTTTGTTTCAGTCATAAAGCAAACTTTAGTTCAAGCTCTCTCAGGTTTGATGGATCCTGAGTCCCAGGCCAGAGTAATTATCTGATCCAGACCTGCTTCCTTTATACCTCCTGTTGATGGACACAAGTGGACCGCAAAATCTGGTCCAGAACCAATCCTGTCAAGGTGGCTGGTAAAACCTGGACCAGATTCCACCTTAGTTTCCTGCAAGTGAATACATGTGAGGTGAAACATAATGTCCATCGATCACCTCATCTTTCATTACGGCACAATACTTACATATGTTCATTACAAAGCAATGAAATTTAGGCAATAGCCCATGTAAATAATACAAATCTATCTATCAAAGTAATGCAAATATTATAAAAGTAAAAAAAGCCTCCAAGAATACAATATTTACATATAAAAGATAAAATACCAAGGTGCATTACCATTCTTAGGAGTTTTGCATATCATATAACAAAAGATAATAGAGTTCTGGGAAAGAAAAACGTTACCTCATTCTGTTTGTGTGAGTCTTGATTGCTCTCTATCTTTTTCCTGATGGAAGTGAAATAAACACATTATATCCTGAGTGTGTTTGATCTTTTCTGGTGCTGCTGGTCCTTTTCCTTTGAGCATACTCAGTGTCCATTTTTGCTATTTCAGTACCCACAATCCTCTGTATTGTTACTAGACAGGATTTTTTTTTTCTGTTCTGTAACACGCAGCAGGCAAACTATACTGTAGCACAGTGAAGGAGAATGCTCTCTATGGTGCAATGATAGAACTGTAACCCTTTTCACTGCCAAAGCTATTTTTGTGTTTTTTGCACACATGTTTAAAACATTATTTTAGGCCTGAAGGTTAATTAAAACCACCAGAAGCAGAGTACCTAAAGTTATTACAAAATTTGTACACACGTTTTTTGTGTTTTTATCGAAACCGTCACTTTTCCCAATGTCAAGATAGTAACGTGGTATCTCTCGTAAGAGGAAGTGACACGATGTCATATCAAACGGACGACGCACAATGTCTTGTCTTTTTTTTTTAGGACAGATCATTGTTATGTCTCCTAACACCCATGACTTTATCGTTTTTACCTGTGACTCATACGAGTTTCCTTTTCCTGGTCGTCGTGGTCTTTTCTAGTTTGTGTGAGTCCTATATTACACAAATAAAGTGAAGGTAGTCCTTTTTCTATCTCTCGTTAGTT
>BLSH010236819.1:188382-204959 GCA_018402905.1 Glandirana rugosa | reverse complement strand
GATCTCTCCGGGAACCCCACAAAACGGAGATTATTTCTCCTAGAGCGGTTCTCCAAGTTGTCGATTTTTGCGCGGAGAGCCGCCATTTCTGCAGTGTTTGCTTGAACAGCAGCTGATATTGGTTGTACTGTGTCTTCTAAAGTACTGATGCGTTCTTCAGCAGCTCCTGTTCTTTCCCTTAGAGTTTGTACATCTTGCTTCAGTAGTGAGTTGTCGATGCGGATGGTTTCAATTTGTAATGACAGGGAGGTCTTGCAGTCCTGAATCGCCAGCATGATCTCAGCCAGTGTAGGCTCCGCTGTAGGTGGCCCAGAAGCCATACTATCAGTAGGGCTGTGGGGGGAGTCCAACACCAGGTGGGACTCACTCTGTGTTTTGAATATGGCCGGCCCAGATGCACACATTTCTTGGGATGATGATGAGGAGGAGGCTGCATGTTGCGGGGACTGGGACATAGGTACAGGGTCCGCCACATTTCCCGCATCCCCTTGTCTTCTAAACCTGGCTAGTTGCTCTGCTGCTGAGGCAGGTATAGGGGGACCGTATTTGACCATCATTATGCCACTGTAAGGGGACACGTTTCCCACCCCCCAGTCAAATAAATGTATAGGAGAACGACACAAATATACAGGGGGGCCACTTGCCCGAGAGAGGTAGTGACTGTGAAATATTTCAGGTGAGGCACTCCAATACTAGGATACAGGGATGTAGTCTATAGCAGGTTGCGGTTAAGCCCCCACACCAATTGGCCCCAGTACCCCCTTTCTATAGACAGGCAAGTCCTCTGGGGGGATAGAGCCAGTGTCCGAAGTAGGAGAGGGCAGTATTGGAGACAGTCAGGCTCTTCCCTGTGGGGAAAAAAGAGGTGGTAGGCCCGGAGGGGGTACCAAGATGGCGGCCGCACGTTGTAGGCCACGGCTCCCCCCAATCCCCTTTACTCACAAGATCTGCAGGTATTGTAGTCCCAGGATAGGCAGTGGGGCAGCTGGGTGGTCAGATGGGTGCCCTGGGAGGCCGCTGGAGCAAGGATGGCCCGATCTAGGCCGCAAAGCCGGGGCCTCGATTAGCGGGTCCGGCCGGCTGGTCAAGGAAGTATGCCCTGAGACACAGGATGAAAGACCCAGCAAGTCGTGGGCAGTGTTGGCTGAGCCTGCGGAGGCTCAAAAACAGAAGGATGGCAGAGGATGGCGAAGGATTCGTTTCAGGATGAACGGAGCTCTTCTCCTATGCTTCCTTCTCCTTTCACATCCCAGACACGCCCCCCCACCTATGCATTTTTTAGTGCGTTTTCAGTTTTGTAGAAACACACTACAGTCCATTTAACATGGTTTCCCATGGATGTAGTTCACATCTGTGTATTTTATGCAAAGGGCCAGGGACTTTTTTCCAGTTGTTGGTTCCACAGATTTCATTGGATCAAAAACGTTTATTGAAAAACGCAAAATGCACCTGGGTTATGCAAACTGCAACCTGCATAGGTGTGAATCGGGCCTAAATGTGCAAGCTGGTTGAAGCACTTTGTAATCACCAGAGTTAAAGCAAGCAAATGGGTGATAGCTATTCAGACATCTCACTGCTAATTTGTTTGAGTACAGGAACAAGAACAATGGATTTAAAACAGGTGGGAACAGTAGCTGGTTGCAATGACAGATTTAAAAAGTTGGCTACGGCCTCTGCCAACTGATCAGCTTTGACACTCGGTGTACAGCCTGACACCTCATCTGATCTTTCTGCTTTATATATGTAAATTTTCCTCAAGATCCCATCTTCTATGGCTGTAACAAGAGTGTCTGCTCCTCCGCAGATTTTTTTTAAAATTAGATTTTCGTCTCTGACATTGTGATCATCAAAACAGGCAAACAAATTGTTTATGGTGTCAAGGTGTAAAGTGTTGCTCCTTTGCGGAGTGATAGTTTTAAAATCTGCCATCATTTTAATTGCTTTCCATGTGCTACTGGGATTATTGCTGTCAAAGGTAGCGTTCATTGTTCTGTTTGTATTCATCCTCTATAATACCCCTATTTAGTTCTCTCCAAGCCTTCCTCTAGGTCAAAAAATCATCTGCTTTAACGATGTGAGGGGAATTTACTAAGACTGGAGCAGAAAGAATCTGGAGCAACTGTGCATGGCAACCAATGAGCTAACTGAACAAGCTAAAGTTAGAAACTGATTGGTTACTCTGCACAGCTGCTCTAGATTCTGCCTGCTGGAGTTTTAGTAAATTCCTCCCAGTGTCCTTTTATTTGAGCTTAGCCTGTACTTTTCCATCTAGCAATGGCTTTTCAATTGAAAACACCATAATGGTTTTAGGCTCTGTTCACACATATGCACTGTGGCTAACTCAGTGAATCCTGTGACAGCCCAAACAGTTCCAAAAACACAGTGTGATTGAAAGAATTGTCTCACATAGGTGTAAACACCCAAGTAATCTCATTCCTGTGCAGGAAAAAAGGGTCCTGCACCTTTTTTTGTGCAGATTTGGTGTGATTTGAGCCATACAAAAGAATGGCTCAAATCACACAGACATTGCATGAGAATTGAATAGAAGTGCAGTGTGATTCCTATCCGGTCCTCCACCACATATATGTGAACCCAGCCTTAGTGGTTAGTACAGTCTCAGTACAGAGATGTATATAGGCTGAAATAGATGAGGCATAGTCCTCTAAATCTGCACCTTGTGCAAACATGTCCTGGTCTGTGATGTCAAAGCAGTCTTGCAAGAGTGAGGTGGCTTCCTCACTCCAGACTGCAGGACAGTTTTTTTTTTATATATATAAGAATTTATTGACAAAAAATTCAACATACAGGGTATAGAAGGCAGATCAAAAACAAACTTTTCTTAGTATAAGAGATGGATTACAGGAAACGTTCATGGATACCCTCACCATTTAGTTAACTGGATGGATCATTTAAAGGGGGTAATGAGAGATACTGCAATGGATAGAAATAGGAAGAGGATGGGGGGCTGCATGTGATAAGTTTGAACGTGTCAATAGGATCTAAGCCTATATAAACCATAACATCATGAGCTCATGTAGGGCAATAAGGAGTTACGGTGTATTGCAGTTGACCGGTGAAAAGGTCATAAGATGTCTCTGTTGGTAAAGGATGAAGATAGATGAAGGTGTTGTGGAAGGATTCAATAGAGACCAGGGGCAGTAGGGTAGTGATGAAAGATTCCCAGCGTGAAAGGAAGGGTTGGTTGGAAGCCAGATGATTGAAGTCGGTGTTGATCTTCTCCTTGTGTGCTTGGGTCAGTAGTTCTTTTTTGATCTGAGAGATGTTTGGATTTTGAGGAAATGTCCAGTTTTTCAATATTGCTCTCTGAGCTGCAAAAAGGCTGATTAGAATCCATTCTTTGTGAGGGTGTTTGGCGTTGGAGGACCAGGTTAAGAGTTGTTTATCCCAGTATCCAAATATTAATAGTAGGGGGTCCTTAGGGATATGTAGAAGTGTAATTGCATGGATGAAGGATATCATTTTGTCCCAAAAGGAGGAAATAAGCTAGCAAGACCAGAAGTGGTGAGGTAGTGTGGGTTTTGGTTCATGACAGAGTGGGCAGGACATTGATTTGTCATCATTTTTGTCTATGAGGAAGGGTATATGTGCTCGATGCAGTATCTTCAATTGAATTTCCCTCCAATATTCGGCAGGTATCAGACGTATCACACTGTTATATCCACTGAGAATTTTGGTGAGGAGGTTGGGGTCCTGGAAGTCTTTACACCAATCGGCAGCAGATGATGTGGATATTGGGGTGTTATTTTGAAGGGAAGGGGTTTATAGATGTCAGAAATTTTATAGGAGCACGAGTCAAGGAGGCTATCAAAGATGGAGGATGAGAATCTGTTAATTCCTTCCTTGCAAGAGGAGTGAATAAAGTGTGCACATTGCTTGAATAGAAGAAGTGAGTATTTGGTATAGCGGACTTCTGAGCTATGACCGAGAATGGCAGCGGTTTTCCAGAGGTTACGTTGCAGAGGGAGGAGAAGTTGGTGAGGTCGGTTTTTTGCCATAAGGAGTAGGCTTGATGTTCCAGCCCTGGTGGAAAGGCCGGATTGTTTTGTATTGGTGAGTGTTTGGAGATATAGAGAGGGAGTTTCAGTAGTTTGCGAAATTCCCTCCAGGCTATAGCTGTGTCCCGTAAAAGCAGGTTGTGTTGAAGACTTGGGTCCAAAGATTTCCAGTGACAGTGGAGCAGGGCCTGTAATGAAAAAGGGTGAGCCATGGATGATTTGAGAGTGTATTGGAGTATCTTGATTCCTTAGATAGCCAGTCCAAACCTGTTCTTATTAGACATGCTAAATTATAAATTCTTAAATTTGGTAAGCTAATGCCCCTCTACTCCTGGGAAGATGCAGTTTCATCAAAGCGATACGAGTTCTCTTTTGATGCCAGATGTAATTTACTATGGCTTTGTTTAATAGCTGGATATCGTTATGTTTGAGAACTAAAGGCAGGGTTTGTAAAGGATAGAGTAAACAAGCAAAACTGACCAACTTGAATAAATGGCATCTTCCCAGAAGTGAAAGGGGGAGATCCATCCAGTTTTCCAATTCACGGGTGATACTGCTGATAAGAGGGGGTAGTTCAGTGTGTGCAAGGAGGAAGGGGTTTACCAACCTTAATATCCAAGTAAGTGATGTAATTTTTGGCTAACTAGAATGGTGAATGGGATGACCAGGGAGGGTTTTGGAATGGGCTTAGAGAGAGAATTTCGCTTTTGTTGTAATTTATGCGAAGACCCGAGTAAAGTTTGAATTCGTCAAATATTTTCATAATAGTAGTTATGTTGGCAGAGGGGTTTTCTGAGAAAATTAGGACATCATCTGTGAAGAGGGCTGATCTGAGCTCATAGCCCCCTATGTGTATTCCGTGTAGAGGGGCTATGGTTTTTAAATGTCAAGAAAGGGGTTCTAAGGCCAAGGTAAAAAGTAAGGGTGAAAGGGGGCAGCCCTGCCTGCTTCCCTTATAAAGCCCAAATTCTTCCGAGAGGAGACCCGCCACCACCAGCCTGGCCGCAGGAGCTGAGTACATAGATTTGACTAGATGGTTGAATGGCCCAGTGAAGCCCAATTTTGTCAGAACCATCAAGAGCCATTCGAAGCTGACATTGTCAAAAGCTTTCTCCACGTCCAGGGTGACAATGGCAAAGTCCCCCCCCCGGATGGCCTCTGGCATGTTCCAGAACCTTACGTATATTTAAGGAGGCTGTCCTACCTTTCACAAAACCTGATTGGGCCAGGTGTATTAGAAGGAGGATAATGATTGTGAGTCTGGAAGCTACGATTTTCGAAAGTATGTTCACATCTAAGTTGAGGAGCAAAATGCGCCTGTATGATCCAGGGTTTAGGGGGTCTTTGTCTTTCTCAGCTAGTAGCTTTATGATGGCTTGGTTTATGGGGAATGTAGGGGCCTCCATGCCATATGGTGTTGACAAGGGTGGGTTCTATTAATTTGTGGAGTGTTTTGTAGAATTCACCCATGAGTCCATCTGGGCCTGGGGCTTTGTTAGGGGTTAGATGATTGATAACAGTGGATACATCCCAAGTAGATATGGGAGCATTAAGGGAGTCTAATTGAGAGGGGGAGATCGAGGGTAGGTTTAGTCTGTCTAGAATTTCTGAGCTTTCTCACCATCAATTGTGTCTGGTGCATAGAGGAAGTAGAAATTTTTAATCACTTGGCTGATTTCTGGGGGTGTTTTTCTGAGGTTTCCAGAAGGATCCCACAGGGACATGATGTGTGTGGGGTTGTGTGGTCCTTTGGAAAGTCTCGCCAGTAGTTTCCCTGCCTCGTGGCCGAATTGATATAGGGAGGCCTCTGCACGTGATTGTTTAGTTAGTTCTAAGATATCTGCCCGTGTGTCAAAGTCTGCTTTGGCTCTCTGCCATTCCACTCTGTTTTGGGGAGTATCATGGGTGGATAGGGCTTTCTGGGCTAGCTTTAGGCACGAGCTGGCTCTTGTGAATTTTGATAATGAGTTTTCTTGAAGGATGATGTATAAGAAATAATTTTCCCTCTGAGGAATGCCTTCCCAACATCCCAGAAGAGGTTTGGGCTATTGGCTTGGGGAGTGTTGGCCGTGAAGAATTCCGACCAAGCTGTTTCCATGTAGTATTGGAAATCGGAGTTGTTGTGAAGATAAGATAGGAAACGCCATAAATGGGGATTAGAGGGAGATGCGGAGTCGTCTAGGTTCATTGAGACAGGTCCATGATCTGAGATGGCTATATTGTGTATCTTAGCCTCTGTAATCTTTGGGATTAGACTGTTAATGCAAAATATATAGTCAATCCTGGTGAATGTTTTGTATGGGTTAGAATAGAAGGTGAATTCCTGTCTGTTGGATGGTACAGGCACCACACATCTGACAGGTGAAGGGATTCCATGGTAGAGGCCAGAAATGTGTGCTCTGTGTACGGGGCTGTGTGTTTGGATGTTTTGGGGGAGGATCTGTCGTCTACCATATGCACGGTGGTATTGAAATCTCCACCTACTATATGTGGGATGTATGGTAGTGTCAGTAATTTGGAGGATAGTTCCCCAAAGAATGATTTACCTGGGCTGTTGGGGGCATATACATTATATACCAGGAGGCCATTATCACCTAGGCAGAGATGTATGGTCAGGAGGCGTCCCTGGTTGTCAGTCTCTATGGATAGCATTTCGCACTGGAGGTTTTTATGGTTTAATATGATAACTCCTGCCTTTCGACCGATAGCATCTGAACCCAACACCTTCCCCACCCAGAGATTCTTTAAAAGGTGAAAGTCAAGGGAGGTCAGGTGCGTTTCTTGAAGTAGAGCTATATCTGATTTCAATCTCTTAAGGTGTCTTAGTACTTTGAGTCTTTTGAAGGGAGACCTAAGTCCCTTTACATTCCATGAAGTAATTATCATGGGGGAAAGTTGTCATTGTGGATTTGGGCTAGAAATTGTAGCGTGTGGGTATAGCTCAAGGATGATGTGGCCAGTTGGTTGGGGTTAACACTAGGCTATAGATTAGTTGTCAGGGTAGGAGTCTTTACCACATGCAGGGGTGAGCAGAGGTGCATAGTAAGGAGTAGGTATAACAAAATAACACTTAACAAAACCTTTAAGGGACTTCTCTTTTTTACGCATGAGTTCACAAGAGAAGCAGTTCCCATAGACCGGCCATACACAGCAAGAGCTTAGAAGACCCAGTTGGTGTGTAGGGACTGGTATACTAAGGAGATTGGCAACAGTGTGTGGAGGGGGGTGGCGGCCGACCTTAGGAGTACCCATGGGGAGAAAAGCAAAGTCTGAGAAACACATTACTAGAAAACAAACAATATTAAAGAGAATGATTAATGCCTTACATTTATCTCAGATCGAAAGAAGTGGTCCTGGGCGAGCTAGGTATAGGAGGAGCAAGTCAATGGGGAAGCAGAGCACAGAGTAGATATTACCCATAAGTGTCAGATGGAGGAAAAGAAGTCCTAAAAACAGTAAGGATCTTCATGAATGAGCGGTGCTGAGTGTTTGAACTGCTTAGGGGAGTCCTTGCGTGGGCTGGGTTAGTCCAGGGATCTGGGGATCGATGAAACCTTAGAAGGAAGTTTTGAAGGAGTATGTAGGTATTTTTCAGCTTCCTTTGGGCCCCTGGAAAGCAAGTTGGTCTCCGTTGGGTGCTTTGAGGCACAGTGTTACCAGAAATGCTAGGGTGAATTTCATCTGCTGCTGGTGTACAATTGAGCATATATGTTGGAATGCTTTCCTCTTCTTTGAGACTTCCATAGAGTAATCGGAAAAGATTACGATTTTCACGTCATCTATCTGAAAAGATTTGGTTTGTCTGTATCTTTTGCAGAATACAGGCGGTCCCCAGGTTACAAACAAGATAGGGACTGTAGGTTTGTTCTTAAGTTGAATTTATTTGTAAGTCGGAACAGGTACATTTTTTAAGTGTAGATTCAGCCAAAAAAAATATTTTTAAGCTTTTTGGATATCATAGGGAAGGGTTAACGCTCCTGGTATGTTTGTTTTGCTGTCTATGTTTCTATTCAGAAGATTTTACCTCACTTCCTGTCCCATGATAATTGGATTTTGAAAATTTTTGGTTGTTGTGGAAACAAACCTTGGTGATAAAGCATCAGTGGAGACACCTTTTTCCCATAATAAGTCTTACAGGAGTGAATTTCCCTACCTAGTAGTGGATTTCCTCTCACTTCCTGTTGTCTCCCTCCTTTTGTAAGTAGGAGTCGTTTGTAAATCAGATGTTTGTAACTAGGGGACCGCCTGTAGCTGCCTTGTCCACGTAATGTAGGTACATAATGTAGGTATTTTGCAATGATGGTGCGTAGCGTGGAGCGTTTGTGGGCCCCTATACGATGTGTTAGCTCGACCGTGCAAGGTCTAGATAGGCCCAGGGCTTCTGGGATGCGGTGGGCACAGAATTCTCTAACTGTAGATGATTGCAGAGATTCAGGCACACCGACAAAGCGGAGATTACTCCTTCTAACTCTATTCTCTAGGTCGTCCATTTTCTGTATGAGATACTGAATTTTTTTGTCCTGTGTCTGCTCTGTGGCCTGAGCCTGGTAAACCTCCTCCTCTTAAGCCTCGTACACACGGTGCGACAGTTGTACAACATTATGATTTAAAAAGAGAAAACACAGTTGATTGATAATAAATGGCTTCAGCCAAACAATAATCATGAGTGAAAGAAATGTTTTTATGTTTTCATTCATATTCTCTGGAAAATGGCCAAGAAATCATAAATTCTGCCAGGGTATGTAAACTTATGAGCACAACTGTATCTGCTAAAAATGATTTTAGAGAATGTGTAGTGAATATATTGTTTTGATAAACATTTGCTCAAATATCGTGTTGCCTTAAAAATCAGTAGCACATTCTTTTTATTCTACTGGTCCTATGCTTTCAGAAAATATAGGGTTTGAGGGGTCTTTAACAGACTCTGAAAGCTGTAAGAGAACAATGAAAACCTTCAGATTTTTAGAGAAATGTGGTTATTTACATCTTTGTGTGCGTTCAGTTTCCACCATTTTGCAAAAAAGGCGTAATTTAAAAATTACAAATATTTGCTATTTAATAACTCAATACAGGTTAAGCTTTTATATTTAGTAGGAATTTAGAAGGAATTTATTGTTTTGATAAACCTTCGTGCAAATATTGCAGGGCGTTAAAATCAGTAGCACCTTCCTTTTATTCTGCTTTCAGAAAATTTAAGGCTTGGGGAGTATTTACCAATCCTATAGATAAATGATTATTTAGGTAGAGTGAGCTTGATCATTGCAAAGATCCATTACTCAAACAATAGTGCATTTGAAAAGTAATACAAAATCCCCAGGTGAATTAACATAAACAGTCATCTTTCATATCTTGAAGAAAAGGTATATAGTGTGATGAAAATAATGCACAAATCCTCTTAGTGCCATTGTGCCTTGGGAAATATTGTGAAAAAATCCCACCACCACGCTGTAATTGTGCTTACCAGATCAAAATGGTCTCTTATTATAGGAGACCGAAAGAAGCCTTTTCAATATCCCGGGAAGAAGTCCTCTTGCGACAAAACCGGTTGGGGTATGGCTCTACTCTGACACACTGCGACTAAGTGCAATACTTTATTAAACACTGAATGGCTTTTGCTGTATTACACTATTGGAGCCTTTCTCTTATATGTGATATCCCGCATTGTGGTAAGGAGATAAGATTGCTTGCGAAAGAGACAATACAGTAAGGGTCTGGATACTCCCTGGCGGCGTGCTCTTATGTGGATATTGAAAAAGCTTCTTTCGGTCTCCTATAATAAGAGACCATTTTGATCTGGTAAGCACAATTACAGCATGGTAGTGGGATTGTTTCACAATATTTCCCAAGGCACGGTGGCACTAAGAGGATTTGTGCATTATTTTCATCACACTATATACCTTTTCTTCAAGATATGAAGTTAATTCACCTGTGGATTTTGTATTACTTTTCAAATGCACTATTGTTTGAATAATGGATCTTTGCAATGATCAAGCAGCTCGCTCTACCTAAATAATCATTTATTTCTAGGATTTCTAGCGCAACCCTTTTTCTGTTTATGATTTATTCTGTGTTTATATCTCACTCACAGTGCTGCAGCTTTATACATAGATCACTTTTAGATTGATCCCTACCTTCACCGAGTGCTGTACCATTTCTTTCTGTTTGTTGAGCATTTAACAAACTCTGAAAGCTATAAGGGAAAAATTAAAACCTCTAGATTTTTAGAAAATTTTGGATATTTACATTTTGTGCGTATGTTCGCTCTTTACCATTTTGCAAAAAGGCGCAATCTAAAATGAACAAATAGTGTTTATTTATTAACTCAATACAGATTAGCTTTTATATTTAGTATGAATTTTGTAAAATGTGCTATGTTTTTATCTCCTAATGATTTTAGTGTATTTTTAGCAAAAATATAGTTTTACTAAACATTTGCGCAAATATCATTGTGTCCTAAAAATCAGTAGCGCCTTATTTGGATTCTACTGATTATGTGCTTTCAGAAAATATATGGTTTGAGGGGCCTTTAACCAACTCTGAATGCTGTAAGGGATAAATAAAAAGCAATGGCCACCTGAGTGTAAAAATGGAGCGCAGGGCCTGGCAGCTAAAGGGCTAAAGCTAATCTGTTGTTTTGGCCCGAATAACAAAGCACAGGTTTGCTTTAAGCACAAAGATTTGGCACTTCTGCTCTGTTGTTCTACCTAGTACACTATAGGAAAAGAGCTCCAGGTGCATGAATAAACTCACACAGAACCCTTCTCAGAGTACCAGCCATGACCCGCCTCCATGAAAATCTTGAAGAAAAGAAAAAACGGATGCACATCCAGAGGTTCCAGTTGCTTTATTAAGTCACCACAGTGGCACTACAATCACCAGCATGTAGTTACATATGTAGAAGCATTTAACACATCCATTGTGTGCTTAATCATTACCACTATCCAGTACACTACCTCTAAAGCCCCACACACAGGCAGAATGTCAGGAGACATTTGCCGGTACAAAAATACCGGCCAGCATTCTGCCCATGTGTATGTTGGTATGTCTGGCTTCTGTCGAGCGTGCATGCTGCAAAACCAGCAGCTAACCAACTCCCGGTCAGCGCTCTCAGCCAATGGCAGAGAGCGCTGATCGGAGTGTTTTGGCGGGGGGGGGGGGGGGCTCCCTGTCAGAACACAACAGCGCAGCGGGGGGAATCACTAGACTAGCCTCGCATGGTTAGTACAGTGGCTCCTGACTGGAGCTGTCAGTTTTTTTCGTGCAACCCACAAAAAAATTGTAGTGTGTACCTGACTTTAACCTATGTGGGTTCTATACTCTTGCTATCAGTGAATACGCTTATCCTCCAGTCATCTGCTTGCATGGAGCATCCATTTTCTCATATTTTGTACCATCTTTGTTCTGTATCACTCATTTCTGGCTTAATGAATTGCTTTTTCCCCTCTAGATTGGACACATTTGCATACACAGAGATTTGTAATTACCAAAAATGATCACAATTAACCAATTCACCAGATTTACATATTTTGTGGCTCAGTGTTCTCATCTAAACATAAATTATATGTGTCTGTAAAACGAAAAAACAGAATTCAGTTTTATAAATATGTATGGTTTATGAACATATTCAAGCTATATCTGCTGACAGATAGCTACGAAGACAGTCATGACAAATAGCTGAAGTAAGACAACTGTATAAGCTAGAAATGTTTTCCCTATGAATAAATCAAGAATTGTGAATGAAATTAGCTGCTTTTAGATTATCTTACAACAATGCATTTTTAGGGAAACCCTTTGAACATTTTTAAGAACAAAACACTATTTCTCTAAAATGTGTGGCAAGATTTTGGCACAGCATCCTTACTGCTAAATTATAGTGTTTATACTTTGCAGTTCTTTAATATTACAATACACTTTTCTTAAAACTAAATCATTCTATAATTTTTTTTGCAGAAAAGAAAACACTGAGGGCCCTTTTACATTTGTGTGATGCATTAAGGTGAAGGTGCTTGCGTTAATGTGTGTTGTATGGAGCGAGCCCATTGAAAAGAAATAGGCCTCCGATGCACCAAAATATCCCAAAGATCAGGCACATTTCCATTTTTTTGCAATTGTCATGCATTGCAGAGTTGTTGCAATGCATGTGTACTGTCTTAGTGCATTTGGGTGATTTTCAAAAGGAATGGCACCAGAATGAATCATCACATGTAAAGTGTGTTGCCATGCCTTGTGGTAACATGCTAATTTGTGTGTTTCTGTAATGCATAGATGTAAATTGGCCCTGTAATCCTTCAATAAAATTGTATGATTTAGTAAGCATTTGTCTACATGTGATAGCAAAACCCGCTAGCCATTGCTCCATGGTAATTATATCTTCAGCATCAGATACATTTTTTTTGCAAAAACAAAAATGTATGTAGTTTTTATATGTACATTCGTAAAGCATTGTATTCAAGAATAAAAATATATATTGTGGCAGGCCCAGTCCATGCCGCTACTTACAATGGCGGTCTAGGCCAGATTTTCCAGGAAACAGGCACACTAATGGCTCAGGTGTGTGCTGGGTTTATGTTAGAGCCAGAATGAGAAGTTAGTGGGCCCACCTTCACAAGGGAGTCAGTCTGTGAAGGGAGCTGTGCGGAGCACATTGCTCACTACTGTCCATGTTGGGACAGACAAAGGCACATGCTTGTGAGGATGTAGCAGCTGGAAGCTGCAGGAGAAACAGTCGGAGTTGACAAAGATATTGTGCATGAGCACAGGGACTGTGTGTTTGGCGGTGTGAAGGACCAAGGCAGGAGGCCTTTTTGACCCCAGATCTCATACTTAAGAGGTCCTGTCATGTTTTTTTCTATGACAAGGAATGTTTACATTTCTTGTAATAGGACTAAAAGTGATCATTTTTTTTTAAATTAACAGTGTAAAAATAAAAAAGTAAAATAAATAATTAAAAAAAAAAAATTAAAATGCCCTGTCCCCACGAGCTTGCGCACAGAAGCGAACGCATATGTAAGTCCAGCCCACATATGAAAACGGTTTTCAAACCCCACATGTGAGCTATTGCCGCGATCGTTAGAGTGAGAGCAATAATTTTAGCACTATACCTCCTTTGTAAATCAAAACTGCTAACTAGAGTTGAGCGGACACCTGGATGTTCGGATTCGGTGGGTTCGGCCAAACTTCTCGAAAAAGTTTGAGTTTGGCCGCGAACTTGACCCGAACTTGACTCAGAACCCCAAACCCCATTGAAGTCAATGGTGAGCCGAACTTTTGGGCACTAAAATGGCTCTAAAAAAGAGTAGGACAGGTGCCCTACAAACAAATGTGGATAAGGAAATACCTTAAAATCACATAAAAAAAATGGAGGAGGAGGTGGATGTGGAGTAGGAGGTTGAGGAGGCGGTGACCGTGGCGGTGTAGGTGGAAGTGGCGGTGGAGGAGGAGGTGGTTTTTGTTTGTTTGTTTTTTTTGTTCTATTTGGGGTAGCCCCCAAAATATGGAGACATATTAAAAAAAAAAAAAGATCACTATCTGCAGACAAACCCAGAGATTTTCTAGCACGGGTTCACTTTTTCCATATAAAATGTACCATGTTTTATTTTTCATGTTTCTCCTGTTACAAATTCCAATAAAGACGTATGTTCTATTAAAAAAAAAAAAGAATAAGTTCACTTAAGTATACCAATGGCTGTGTGAGGCCGGTATAAATGTCTATTCAGCACAAGGTACAGACAAGTCTTGTGGGATCCATGCCTGGTTCATTTTAATAAACGTTAGCTTGTCCATGTTGGCTGCGGACAGGCGGCTGCGCTTGTCTGTAATAACGCCCCCTGCCGTGCTAAACACACGCTCAGACAATACACTGGCTGCAGGGCAGGCCAACACCTCCAAGGCATAAAGGGCAAGCTCAGGCCATGTGCCCAATTTGGAGATTAAGAAATTGAATGGGGCAGACCCATCAGTCAGTACGTGTACGCGTGTGCGCACATACTGTTCCACCATGTTGCTGAAATGCTGCCTCCTGCTAAGACGTTGCCTATCAGCTGGTGGTGTTGTTTGTTGTGGCGTGCTGCTGACAAAGCTTTTCCACATTTTGGCCATGCTAACCCTGCCTTCTGAGGTGCTGGTGGCGCCACAGCTACGTTGGCGACCTCTTCCTCCTCCTCCTCCTCTGCCTTCGCCCCGGTGTCATTTGGGAATGCCCTCAGCAGCTCGTCTACCAGAGTTTGCTTGTAGTCGCGCATCTTCCAATCACGCTCCAGTGAGGGAATTAAAGATGGCACATTGTCCTTGTTACGGGGATCCAGCAGGGTGGCCAGCAGGTCGTTGCGCAGGCACTGCAGCATGTAGTCGCTCATGTGTGCCAGGCTGCACAGAGGCAAAGACAAGCTGTCCTCTGTGGGAGGTGTATCATCTGTGTCCTCCGTATCCCCCAGCCACGCTCCAGTGATGCCCACGAGCTGCGTTGGGTACCACCCTGCTGTGGACACGGTTCCTCCTCCTCATCATCCTCATCCTCCTCATCCTCCATAACTGTGCCCTGGCTTGAAAATTTTTTACCTGGCCTATGCTGGTGCAGGAACCCACCCTCCGAGCCACTTGTGAATGACTGGCCTGATAACCATGGAAATGACCCCTCTTCCTCCTGTGCCGCATCCTCTTCCATCATCGCCTGAAGTGTTTTTTCAAGGAGACATAGAAGTGGGATAGAAACGCTGAGAACAGCGTCATTGGCACTGGCCATGTTGGTGGAGTACTCGAAACACTGCAATATGGTACACAGGTCTCGCATGGAGGCCCTCTCGTTGGTGATGAAGTGGTGCTGTTCCTCAGAATGACTGACCCGGGCATGCTGCAGCTGAAACTCCACGATTGGCTGCTGCTGCTCGCACAGTCTATCAAGCATGTGCAAGTTGGAGTTCCACCTTGTGGGCACGCCGCATAGTAGGCGGTGAGTGGGAAGGCTGAAGTTCCGCTGCAGCGCAGACAGACGAGCAGCAGCAGGGTGAGAACGCCGAAAGCGCGCACAGACGGCCCACACTTTCTGCAGCAGCTCTGACATATTCAGGTAGTTTTTTTAGAAATTTCTGCACCACCAAATTCAGCACATGCACCAGGCAAGGGATGTATGTCAAACCGGCTAGGCCCAGAGCTGCTACGAGATTTCGCCCATTATCGCACACCACCAGGCCGGGCTTGAGGCTCAGTGGCAATAACCACTCATCGGTCTGTTGTTCAATGCCCATCCACAGCTCTTGCGCAGTGTGGGGTTTATCCCCCAAATATACCAGTTTTAAAACAGCCTGCTGTAGTTTCCCCCTGGATGTGCTGAAGTTGGTGGTGAAGGTGTTATGCTGAGTGGATGAGGAGGTGGTAGAGGAGGAGGAAACGGAGTAGGAGGAGGAGGCAACAGGAAGCAAAGAGAAATGCCCTGCAATCCTCGGTGGTGGGAGGACATGCGCCAAACTGCTATCCACCTCAGGCCCATCCACCACTGCATTTGCCCAGTGTGCAGTTAGCGAGATTTAGCATCCCTGCCTGTGCTTACTGGTTCACGTATCAGTGGTTATGTGGACCTTGCCACAGATGGCGTTGTCCAGTGCACACTTGATCTTGTCCCGACTTGTTTGTGCAGGGAAGGGATGGCTCATCTGGAAAAGTAGTGGCTGCTGGGAACCACGTACTGTGGGACAGCCACCGCCATCAGGCTTTTAAAACTGTCTGTGTCCACCAGACGGAATGACAGCATTTCAAAGGCCAGGAATTTTGAAATGCTGACATTCAGGGCCAGGGATCACGAGTGGGTAGGGGGGTACTTCCTCTTTCTCTCCAGTGTTTGGGAGATGGACAGCTGTAAGCTTCCATGGGACCATGTGGAAATACTTGAGGACAGTGACGGACATGGTGGCGTTGCTGTCACATGGTCCGTTTGCTGGGTGGCAGGTGACACTTGCACAGTAGAGGTGGAGGAAGAGGCTGAGGTAGCAGCAGAAGAGGAAGCAGGAGGAGGCCGAGACCTTTTTTGTATTTTGATTTGCTTATTCCACTGTAGCTTGTGCTTTCCATGTAGATGCCTGGTCATGCAAGTTGTGCTCAGGTTTAGAACATTTATGCCTCGCTTCAGGCTCTGATTGCACAGTGTGCAAACCACTCGTGTCTTGTCGTCAGCACATTGTCTGAAGAACTGCCACGCCAGGGAACTCCTTTGAGCTTCCTTTGGTGTGCTAGGTACCTGGGTGCGGTGGGTAGTAGCAGGCGTACTGTCTAGGGGGCGCTCGCTCCGCTTTTGCAACCTGCTTCCTCTTTTGCTGTGCTAATGCCTCTGTGCGACCACCACCTCTTCCTCCAAACTGCACATGTCACTCGCATGACCTTCATTCCATGTGGGGTCTAGGACCTCATCAACCTGCACATCATCTTCCACCCACTCTTCACCACTGCCCTCCTTGTCAGTCTGCACAATGTAGAAAGCCGCAGCAGTTGGCACCTGTGTTTCGTCATCATCAGAGACGTGCTGCAGTGCGGACGATGATGGGTGGCGTGGGTCCATGGATCGTGTGGTTT
>BLSH010236819.1:106045-119261 GCA_018402905.1 Glandirana rugosa | reverse complement strand
ATCTGGGGGTTTTGGTAGATCATAAGCTTAATAATGGCATGCAATGCCAAGCTGCTGGTTCCAAAGCAAGCAAAATCCTTTCTTGTATTACGAGAGGTATGGACTCCAGAGACATAATTTGGTCCATGTACAAATCATTAGTAAGACTTCAACTGGAATTTGCAGTTCAGTTGTGTGCACCAGTTCTCAAAAAGGATATCAGGGAACTGGAGAAAGGGCAGAGAAGGGCAACCAAACTAATAAGAGGAATGGAGGAGCTCAGCTATGAGGAAGGATTAGAGGAACTGAATTTATTCTCTCTTGAGAAGAGGAGGTTAAGGGGGACATGATCAACATGTACAAATGCATAAGTGGTCCATATAGTGAACTTAGTGTTGAGTTATTTATTTTAAGGTCATCGCAAAGGACAAGGGGGCACACTTTATGTCTAGAGGAAAAAATATTTCATCTCCAAATATGGAAAGGCTTCTTCGCAGTTAGAGCTGTGAAAATGTGGAATAGACTCCCTTCAGAGGTGGTTTTGGCCAGCATAGTAGATTGCTTTAAAAAAAAGCCTGTATTCTTTCCTTAATGTAAAAATGTAAATAATATAACTGCGTACTAACATTTTTAGGTAAATTTTATCCAGGGTGAATCCGATTGCCTCTCGGGGGATCAAGAAGGATTTTTTTCCCTCGCTATAGCAAATTGGATCATGCTTTGCCTTCCTCTGGATCAACTGTGGGTGAAGGATTGTATATGGGATTGTATGGTTATATATCATTTTTCTTTTTATTTATTTTTTTGGTTGAACTAGATGGACTTGTGTCTTTTTTCAACCTGACTAACTATGTAACTATATGTAACTATGTGACTCTCGACTTGATCCACATGGCTTAATTTGGATAAGTATACCTTATGACCATTTTGTCAGTTATATGGTGAGAGCTGAACTACCCCTCTTGCCTAACACTGAATACCCACCATCACTGACTATGCCTATACAGGTTAACCCGCATTTTGATATGTGGATCCCTTTCTAACCTCACGGGACGGAATGTGCCCCACAAAATGAGACTGCTACAATTTAAAAGAAGCTCAAAAGGATAAGTTCAGAAAGCCCTAACCGTTTTCAACACCGCTGGGGACAAAGATTGAAAGCCCCCATATTGTTACAGGACTGGTTATTTCTATAAGTTTAAGACTATTTAAGTGATTTGTCATTCTTTATAACATACGCACAGGCCTGATTTAGTGGTTGTTTAAAAAAAACATATCATTGAATGTTCTGACCTATAATAGTTCAGCGCATGGCTGATGGACAAGGCAAGATGAAAGGGAATCACCCCTCTTGTCCACTACTCATGTTTGGTGGTTCTTTAAAAATTTAACACCAGAGGTGCAGACTGATCACAGACAAATTTATCTCCAGCATATTTAGGCTGTGAACCTTTCTTACTCTTTCTTACTCGATTATATAGAGTTTTAGTTGTACACTCTTGTTGCAGTATTACAGCTGTGTTGTCCTGAAGAGCCGGCACCACCCTAGACCTCACAAAGTACCCACAGACAGGACATTTTGTTTCTGCAGTGGTGCACCTCACAGTCTCTTTTGAGATAGCATAGTTACCTTAAAGGTGTTTGATTGTATTCTTCTTATCATACACTGTATCTATATCCTACTTTTCTTTTCTTTCTTCTACCTACCCTATGCATTTTTGTTTGGTACAGACTACCACAGTAAAAGTCACATCCCTTATAAATCTCAAGGTTCTCTTTCAGATGTGATCTGCTGACTATCTCTGAGCCTGTGCCATGGCGTACTCATCCCTGGGGCACTGCCCTACAGTCATCTCCTACAATGTCAAAGGATTGAATATTCCTGTGACATGTTCAACCCTTTTAAGGGAGCTTAAAAAAAGTAGGCCACAATTTGTTTTCCTACAGGAAACACACTTTAAGTCCATCATGTACCCAGGCTCACTGATTCCTACTTCACGAGGCATACCATGCTACCAATGATGCTGCCATGGTGAGCAGGGAGGCATCCTTTGAATTACCTGATAGACTAACAGACCCAGATGAAAGATATGTCTTCCTTAAGGGTAAAAGCAAGGGACTTCCAATAACACTAGCTAACGTGTACTTTCCAAATACATCACACTTGGCAATCTGCCAAAAGCTGATAAAAGAATTAGAGGGTTTCAGTTCTGGCTGTCTAATCTTGGGGGGGGTTAATATCCCCATGAATCCCTTGGTTGATACTTCCGCTGGCAAAACTATATAACACACAGAATCTTAAAAAGGCTTAAACAACAATTAAACTCCCTCCATCTGGTTGATTCATGTTGTTTTCTACATCTGGAGGATAAGGACTTTACATTCTATTCGATACCCCACGACCGTCACTCAAGAATTGACTGTATCTTTGTCTCATAAAGAGATTTGACCGTGGTTTCGGAGGCCAATATAGTGGTACAGTCAATCCCAGACCACGCTCCCATATCCTTGACTCTGAACCTGTCAGCTCCCATGTCTAAACCTAATATGCGGAGGCTTAATGCTTCCCTGCCCCCAACCCCGTTCTATTAAGCAAGATCACTAGACTCTTACAGGAGTTTTTTTAGCACAATGCCACACCAGGAGTTGACTCTCTAATAGTTTGGGAGGCACATAAATGTACTATTAGAGGGCAGTTAATTAAGATGGGAGCCCAACGCAAAAAAGAGAAAGAGGCAGAAATTAAACAGCTAGCAGATAAAATTAGAACACTAGAGTCTCTCCATAAACAATCCCTAACAGCAAACGGAGCCCTGACTTTGCTAGAGACCAGGAAAGCACTTCAACAGATTCTAAATGCCAAAGCTAAACGTAACCTATACTTTCGGAAGAAACTTTACTATGAACATGGGGATAAAACAGGCAAGATCCTGACCAGGGCTTTGAAAGACCCAAATATTAATCACAATATCTCCAGTATACAAAACAAAGAGGGGACAAGTGACATCACTACTGACCGAATACCAAAACAATTCCATTACTTTTATTCCAACCTTTATAACCCCCCTAAGCCACATAGACCCGCAGACATCCAAGGCACCAGGACAAATCATACAACAGTATCTAGCAGGCTCTAAGCTCCCCACATTATCCACAGAGGACATTACACACTTAGAGAAACTCATAGACACCATGGAGATTAGTCAGGTCATCAAAGAGCTGAAAACCAGAAAGAGTCCAGGCCCTGATGGCTTCACCTCCATTTATTATAACACGTTTAGGGACATACTAACAAATCCCCTGAAGGAAGCCCTAAATTCACTATTGGAAAAGAGAGATGTCCCCCCAGACTTTCTTACTGCCTTCATAATGACCATTCCCAAGCCAGATAAAGACCTGTTACATTGCTCCAGTAACAGGCCGATCTCCCTACTGAATTTGGATGTGAAGCTCCTGGCAAAAGTTGTTGCCAATAGACTGAAATCTTTGCTGCATGGTTTGATTGACCCTGAACAGGCAGGGTTTATGCCAGGCAAAGAGGCCAAGGACAATGTAACCAAGTCGCTTGACTTAATTTACGCTGCCCAAACGCGAAAAATCAGAGGCCTTCTCTTGTCAACTGACAGGGAGAAGGCCTTTGATCGAGTAGCATGGGACTTCATGTGGGAGAAGTGCCGGTTTATTTGCTTGGGAACTCATATGATGGCTTGGCTCTCCTCACTAGAACCCTTCTGCCATACTTAAAATCAATGGCACTCTATCAGACAAAGTAATTATCAACAATGGTACCAGGCAGGGCTGCCCCCTTTCACCCCTCCTCTTCATCCTCTCACTCGAACCATTTATAAGGAAACTAGTATCTCATAATACGCCCATGATGTTCTCTTTTTTGTCACTGATCCACATACTTCGATAACCTCACTCCTGAAAGAATTTTCACTTTTTGGATACATATCCAACTTGAAAATGAATTACTCCAAATCAGAAGTGATGAACATCACGCTACCCAGGGAAGTCATAGAAAGGGTCCAAAATAATAGCTCATTTAAATGGGAAGCCGCAGCTTTTAAATATCTTGGGGTACAGCTCACCCCACATATATTTGCTATATACAAACTGAACTTCCACCCCTACTTAAAACCATGGAACGGGACCTGCAATCATGACATCCAAAACATTTCTCATGGTTTGGAAAAGCTGCAAATTGTAAAATGGCTATTTTGCCAAGACTGTTATATCTATTTCGAACTCTGTCCATTAAATACCTCAGAGCTTTTTTAAAGTGATCCATGCTCTCCAACTCAGATTTGTATGGGCGAATAAATCACATCGAATCAGGTTTAACCTGTTGACAAGGCCTCAAGAGAGGGGTGTAATAGGTCTACCCAACTTTTGAAACTACTATTTTGCTGCACACATTACCAGAATTATTGACTGGCACTGCCATCACAAAATAAAAGACTGGGTACCCCTGGAAGCTGCAATGAGCCCCATAACTCTGATATTTTATCCTTGGGTCCCCTGAACAAGTTACCCACCCTGAAAGCACATCCCCTGAATAGACACCTCCCTAGCAATCTTTCCCCGCATGGCCAAACGCCACGCATTTTTTACACCTCTAGGCCCCCTCACCCCGCTACACAATAACCCAGAATAATAAGAACCGGTCATTGCAAACCCCAGATCCAGAAAAAAAACACTTCTGGCCTGACACTGCTTTAACTGCAATACTTTTAAAAACATTCCAAGACTTTAAAACTAATAACAAGCTTCTGGAATTACTCCTGGGGACGTATTTCTAACTGCAGAACTATATCAATAAGACCACACACAGGAATGGTTTTAATAGGAACTTGACAAACCTGGAATCAGTGTGCCTGGAGGGTGAACAATTTCAAAAAGCAACGTCAATCTCTTATGCTTGGATTCAAAATCCCACCGAAATGGACATGGACAGGTTCAGAGAGAGTTGGTCGGAAGACCTCCATTTTGCCATAAGACGAGCAATGGCAAAGAGCTTGTATACTTGCACACAAGTGTTCCCTTAGTACCAGAATGCAGGAAATGGCGTACAAAATTCTCAAGAAATGGTATGCCACCACAGATAAATTACAGAAATGGTTCCCTCAGAGTTCAGAGCTGTGCTGGAAGGGCCAAAAGGACAAGGGCATTATTTTACACATCTGGTGGCAATGCACCCAAATTTCCTCATTCTGGTCTAAGGTAATTGAGACTATATACACCCCCTCTTCTTTCTACCTGTTTTTCCTTACTTCCATCTTTTTCCACTTTTAGCTTTCGTTAAAGTTGATTTGGCTTGTTTTGATAGTTTGTATAAGTACCTGCCAAGCAATTACAACAACACTTTCTACTGCTTTAAGGCATAAACTGTATTGGCATATATTTAATTAGTTTACTGTCTCTTAACTGGATTTATGTCAAACATGGACCTTGATTTGTACTTTGCATACCTGTAAACCTTGCTTTCACTCTTCAATAAACATAATGTTTAAAAAAAATTAGCAAATTAGTAATTTTTCTTAATAAATTTTGGCTACATATCTTTGGTAAAAATAACCCAAATTAGTGTATATTATTTGGTATTTGTGAAAGTTATAGAGTCTACAAGCTGTGGTGCCAATCACTGAAAATTGATCACACCTGATGCACTGAAGGCCTATCTCATTTTTTGAGACCCTAACAAGCCAGGAAAGTACAAATACCACCAAATTACCACTTTTTGGAAAGTAGACATTCCAAAGTATTTAGTGAGAGGCATGGTGAGTTTTTTAAAGTTGTAATTTTTTCTCACAATTCTTTGCAAAATGAAGATTCTTTTCTCTTTTTTTCCACAAAATTGTCATATTAACAGATTATTTCTCACATGCATCATATGCATACCACAAATTACACCCCAAAACACATTCTACTCCTCCTCCTGAGTATGGTGATACCACATGTGGGAGACGTTTACACAGCCTGGCCACATAGAGAGGCCCAACATGCAGGGAGCACCGTCAGGTGTTCTAGGAGCATAAATTACCCATTTCATTTCTTGACTGCCTCTTGTACTTTTGAAGCTCCTGGAGCACCAGGGCAATGGAAGTGCCCAAAAAAATACCCCATTTTGGAAAGCAAATACCCTAACGTATATTCTAGGAGGCATGATGAGTCTTTTGACCATGTAATTTTTTCCACAAGTTTTTGGAAATTGTGGAAAGAAAATGAAAACGCATTTTTTTTTACACAAAGTTGGTAATTTATATAATATTTCTAACATACAGCATGTACATAGTAAATATTACACCCCAAAATATATTCTGCTACTCCTCCTGAGTATAGTGATGCCACATGTGTGAGACTTTTCCACAGCCTGGCCACATACAGAGGCCCAACATGCCCGAATACCCATCAGGTGTTCTAGGGGCATACATTTCAAATCTAATTTGATGTGAGGCACTGTAGTGGCACTGATGGGCACTGTAGTGACATGGATGTGGCACGGATTAGAACTGATGTGGCATGGATGAGCATGAATGAGGCATAAATGAGCCGTGGATGGGGGTGGATGAGCCAAGGATGGGGATGGCTGAGCCATGAATGTGGATGGATGAGCCATCGATTGAGATGGATGAGCATGGATGGGGATGGCTGAGCATGGATGGGGATGGCTAAGCATGAATGATATGGCAGAGTATGGGTGGGGTGGCTGAGTATGGATGGGATGGCTGAGTATGGATGGGATTGCTGAGTATGCATGGAATGGCTGAGTATGGATGGGGATGACTGAGCATGGATGGGATGACTGAGCACAGATGGGGATGACTGAGCACTAATGGGGATGACTGAGCATGGATAGGAATGACTGAGCATGGATGGGGATGACTGAGCATGGATGGGGATGACTGAGCATGGATGGGATGACTGAGCACAGATGGGGATGACTGAGCACTAATGGGGATGACTGAGCATGGATAGGAATGACTGAGCATGGATGGGGATGACTGAGCATGGATGGGGATGACTGAGCACTGATAGGGATGACTGAGCATGGATGAGGATGACTGAACACAGATGGGGATGACTGAGCACAGATGAGGATGACTGAACACACATGGGGATGACTGAGCATGGATGGGGATGACTAAGCATGGATAAGGATGACTGAGCATGGATGGGGATGACTGAGCATGGATGGGCATGACTGAGCATGGGTGGCTGAGCATGAATGGCTGAGGATGGATGACTGAGGATGGAAGGATGGATGACTGCAAACTGGCGCAGAGCAGTGCTGTGCGCACAACAGATCCTGCCCACAGCGCTGCTGCATCTGATCTCTCCCCTCTCCTCTTGCATTGTACCAATCGGTACGGAGAGGGGAGAGATAAGCTGAACATGTGCTGGCTTGTTTACAACTGATCGCTCCATCATTTGACGGAGCGATCATGTGGTAAAGGGCCGCTGTCAACGGCCATTTACTGCGATCCGTGATGCGACCCGGCGGTCACGGGTATATTCCAGGGTACGCGCCCCAGGGGGCACGTGGGAGGGCAATACTGGGAGGACGTTATAGTATGCCCTCCCACAATAATGAGTCCACCTTGCGGCCATTTCTAGTCAATGGGCGGTCGGCAAGTGGTTAAAGACTTTTCTTATTTATATGGCTTTTAAATATAATCAACCAATTTTTTTTCTGGTATGATTTGATATAAATAACATTTTGGATTTTATTCTCCGTATTATTATTATTATTATTATTATTATTATTTGAAAAGCTGTCCTTGTTAGACAGGTATTTTTGTGTCTATTAAGTGTATCTGTTACAAATAAATTATTTGAGTTAAGTGGTTTTAAATATACTGTATATGTATATTATAGAGTAGAATGCCTCACAAAATGGTATTCACTGGAATTTTGTAATAAGTAAGTAAAGGTTTAAATATATTTATTATATTATTTGAAAAGCTGTCCTTGTTAGACAGGTATTTTTGTGTCTATTAAGTGTATATGTTACAAATAAATTATTTGAGTAAAGTGGTTTTAAATATACTGTATATGTATATTATAATGTAGAATGCCTGACAAAATGTTATTCACTTGAATTTTGGAATAAGCCAGTAAAGGTTTAAATATATTTAGTTTAATGTGAGCAACTATCACTTACACAGCAACAACTTTTTTTTTGTAATCACTTCATTTATATATTCAGTATATAATGTATTTACAATTTTTCTTCAAGATGCAGGTGACTATGATGGCAAAAAGAACTGCAAGAGCTTCTTTCTTGAGCTTTTTATTTCCTACTTAAAACAGGTAATAAAGATGGCTGCAAATTCAGCTGTTATTTGTATTGTAAACAACATATTGTCATTTGCATAACTGTCTTTTTCATGCATTTATTTTTATGACAAAACACTTAAATCAATACAGTGACAGATATTTTGCGTGTAAGTGGGTTTACAGATTTTGTTTTCTTTTTATGCACATTGTATATCACTAAAAATTATAACTTTTGTGGAGTATTATCTCTTTCACACTAGCAATAAGGTACATGCACCATTTTCATTTAGTGATAGAATACATCTTGAACAAACAAAAAATTCCCTGGGGCGTGGTTTGGCTGCTGATCAAGATGGCCACCTAGATCTCCTACTCTGCTCCAGTGGTGGCCCGTCCATTAGGGATGCATGGGCACCGCCACCCCTTTCCCTGCGCCTGGCCCCCTGATCTACATACAGGGAGCTGGACCATGCATTCCAATGGGGGGTGTTTTCTTGAAGCATGTGATTAGAGCCAGAGGCTCTAATAGGCTTCAAAAAAGGGTGCGCTAGGGGCATAGAGCACTGCACTCCAAGCTCACCCAGTTGTGTGATAATAGCAAATAAATATTCACTATACTCACACTGATTCTCCTCCCAGCCAATCAGGCAGCAGGTCATGAGACCCATTTCCTGATTGGCCGAAAGGAGAAGCAATGTTATTGGCCAAGGGGGAGGAGGAGGAGTCACGTGGCTGGGGAGAAGCAGGAAAAGACAGACGGACCCACCAGCCACCACTCCAGGGATGACTCCATCTGGCTCAGCCATCCAGCTCTCTCTGGCTTTAGGAGGGGATGGGCAGGACAGAGGCAAGAAGGCCGTCCATCTGGGGAGGGTGGAGGCCAGTGGTGGCTGGTGGGTTTTTCTTTTAGGGGTGGCAAACAATCACCCCCCCGGGCAGCCGGCGGCATGGCCCTGACACCACTTACCCGATCTAAGGATCAAGGTGGTGGGCTGTGGTGTCCCCTCCTCCTCTCCCAGGGTGTAGGCAGTGGCTACAGTGTCCACTCCTCCAGCGGCTTCCTCCGCTGTATGTCTCCTCTCTCTTCCACCTAAGCACTAGGCATCCAATAGGATCTCCTGACGCTTTGGTCAGTTGGGAAATAGGTCTCAAGACATGCCTCCTGATTGACAGGAAGGAGATTTAGTGTGAAAATAGCGAAAATTAATTCGCTATCATCACACAGCTGGGTGGGAGCGCCCAGAGTCCACCCTTTTTTTGAAGCCTATTATAGCTTCTGGCTCTAATCACATGCTTCAAAATGCACCCCCCCCCATTGGAATCCATAGTCCGGCGCCCTGATATGTAGATCAAGGGGCTGGATGCATGGATGAGGGGGAGCGGCTGTGCACCCTCTATGGACAGTCCACCACTGGTGGATGTTGTTCCCAGTGTTCCCGGGGGGGGTGGTGGTTGGTTTCTCACCCCCCGAATTATCAAGCACAAGCCGCCACTGCTCTGCTCCCTTCTGAAACACAGAAGCAACTCCCTGCATTGGTATCTGCCGCCTTTACCTCCTAACAGGAGGATTTTTCTCCTGGGACCCCCCTGAACATAACCGTAAGAAAAATAAGGCTCAGGGAATGCACCGGCTAGGATTTCTTCATGAAGCCATCACACCATTCCACACAAGATGGCACCTCAGCCTCCCCTAGATAGAGGTAAGAGGACTGCATTATCTCATCCTTGCTCCCCAGCTAAATTGCCTGCACCTAAATGCAAAACTGGGCTATCAATATCCCCTCTGATATGGCTGACATTTCTTCTAACTCCTTGACAGCATTTACAGCTGCAGATAATCCAGTCTCAAACACACTAAAATCCATGCTCCTATCCCTGCAGGCTGATTTACAGAGAGACATGGAAGCCTCCCTTCAACACATACAGGGCAGATTGGTACATTTAGAGGAGCGAACTGACTTCATTGAATGCCAAATAAATACAGTAGAACAGGTACACAACAAATTAGTAGACACTCAGGATGAACACACGGCAGCCTTACACCAAATACATCTCAAGCCTGCAGACATGAAAGACCACTCCAGGTGGAATAATGCAACATTTTGGGGCATCCTGGAGTCTGTCAAACAGGGGGAGCAGATTGCTACCCAATCTATTACCACATGACATTATCACTGACCATGCACACAGGATCCAGAAACCTAAATACTTCACAGCTACTGTCCCTAGGAGCACTTTAGACCACATACCTATTTTTCATAGCACAGAAAAATTACTAAGGGCAACCAGATCTTTTAATACATTGCCGGACCCCTAACCCATCGTCTCTTTCTAGAGCAACCTCTCAGCAGCCACTGCTTAGACATGCAAATTGTTTGCTCCGGTAACCATGCTCTTAAGGGAAAGAAATGTTCCTGGTAACCTACCAATATCAGCTTGCTCCGTTCCTGACACCTAAAAATGGCCTCAAGTAGCTGCACATCTGGGACAACCCCTGCTCCACCGAGTACCCCTTGACCAAAACAACCACCAAAGGTCCCATGGGTCCATGTCAGCAACTCTTAACAAGGCATCTCATTGTCCTAGGACCTTTCAAACGTAACACTTCTGAGGCAAATACCACCTGTTTGACATGGTGTCTCCAGAAGGAGAGAGTGATTCCCTAGAGTTGATCCTGCCTCACCCCAATATCTTTGGTGTGCCAAGCAACAAGCACACATTTGTTCTCTTAAGAGACTTATTCTGTTGGTTTTGTTAATGTAATGCATTTCTCTTTGCTCACACTTGTTCTTGCTGTGATATCATCAATGGCTCATTTACACGTGTTATTACTCTGTGTGTTCGGAGGAGAGACATGCTGCTCCTAGTCCATGCTAGCATGCTCTTCCCCCCTTCCCACATGACATGGTCAAGCATCTCTATTAACACTAAGTGTCTTAATCACCCATTTAAACATTCACTACAATAGAAAAGGCTATCTCTCAAGATGCAGATATCCTTTGTGTCCAAGAAATGCATTTTGCTAGCAATACATTCCCTAACTGCTCCTATAAATTTCACCCTCATTGATTTTTTGCTCATGCAGATACAAAACTAGTGGTGTAATGATTGCTGTATGTGCCTATGTAGCTTTCCAATTGGACCATGATGAAAAAGATTCTTTAGGCAGATTTCTCAACCTCTCAGCATCATTTAACAACTGCCCTCTGGTGCTAGTTAATGTATATTCTCATAACAACAGACAAAAGTCCTTCTATAAGGAACTCATGAGCAAATTTTCCCCCTACTCCAAAGATTGCATCATTTCTTGTTGTTTTGGCTACTTTCTTGTGGATGGTCCGCAGATGAAGATTCAGTTGGCACACAGAGATTTGTTTTGTGCACCGCACCGTGACTGTGCACATGCATGCGCGCCAAGCGTCCTGGCGCAGCCATCTTATTTAAGTTGAGAGTGGCTGGCATGCAGCACTTCCAGGGGACAGCTGTGGGACACAGAGCAGGCTCTGAAAACATTTCGCTCTCATCAGTTAATTTCCTCCTTACCCGGGTCACATGAGTCACCAGGTGTTTTTTGGCAAGCTAAGCTGCTTAGCAGAATTGTTGCCTAGGGGCTTATTGAGCCCAATTAAAGGGTCTCCCTTCTGGGGTAAATACTAAATCTAAGTACTCTCTGTGGCTTGCAATGTCTTCAAAAAACAGGAGTGGGACTAACACTACAGGGTCGGGCACATCCATGTTGCCAGTAGCTTCTGAGGAGCCTAGTTGAACCCCTTGTGTTGTATCCCCTGAGAGGCCAGAGGCTTCTGGGCAATCTGAGCCACTGCGCCTGTCTGGTATTGTGCCTACGGTCAACGCTGCTGCTTCAGCCTTTATCACCAAAGATAAACTGTCCTCAGCCCTAGCCGGATTAGAGCACAGAATTGCTGGCATGATTACCTCCATCCCACAGGGTGGCAAGAAACCTGACACATCCCCCTCCTCTGTGCCTTCTAACTAGAGCAGAAATGGGTTGAGGAAGGGGAACTGATAAATGCTAAGGACTTCGGAGAAGGTCAGGCAGATGAGTCTGCTTCTGAGGAATCTGGGCCAGAATATGTACAGTTGGTATAAGTCTCTCAGTCGCAGAGGGCTTTCGATCCAGACTCTTACCGAGATGATTTTTTCTGCCTTTAAATTACCTCCTGCTGAAGTTTCTGAGCCTCCCTGGTCCTCTTTGGGGTCTCTGAAGCCTCCTCAGGCTACACAGGCTTTCCCCTTGCATCCGCTGTTGGAACAGGCAGTGTATGCTGATTGGGAATATCCTGACAGGATTTTTGTTCCTCGTAAAAGGTTTTTCCTTTTATATCCCATGGAGGAAATGTTTGTTAAGAAGTGGAGCATGCCAACCATAGATACTGCAATCTCTTCCTTAACTGCTTGCCGACGAGCCGCCGTAGTTGTACTGCGGCAGGTCAGCTCTCCTGCACAAATCTCCATCAGTGCGGCTGCTTTAACAGCTATAGGGGGTTCAATATAAACAGACAGATCTCCGTTCTGTCAGGGAACTGGAGAGAGATCTGCTGTTCCAAGTAATCCGGAACAGCGATCTATCTCTACTCCCTGTCAGCCCAGCCCCCAGACAGTTAAAAACAACTACCTAGGGAACATTTAATCAATTTATCTCCCCCTAGTGTTAACCTCTTCCCTGCCAATGCCATTTATACAGTAATCAGTGGCTATTTAAAGCTCTGATCGCTTTATAAATGTAATTTGTCCAAAAAAGTGTCAAAAGTGTCCGATCTGTCCGTCACAATATTGCAGTCCTGCTAAAAATTGCATTACTAGTAGAGATGAGCGAACTTCTAGAAGTCCGGGTTCTGCTGGTTTGGCCGAACTTCGGGACAAAGTCCGGGTTCGGGTCCGGACAGAACCCGAACTTTGTCCCAGACCCCGAACCCTCTAGACAGACAAATATAAC
>BLSH010236819.1:53874-73798 GCA_018402905.1 Glandirana rugosa | reverse complement strand
ACTCTGCTGATAGCGACTTGTGGCATCCCCCTAAACTGGACAATCTACCTCTCCCCGTATCTATCTTTGTACTCTATGACATTTTGCATGAGGGCTCACTCAAAAGCATGAAGGCTCTGAGAGTGGAATTGGGGCTGATGCTTATGGATTTTTATACCTACCTAACAATACAACATGTTCTCTCCACCTCTTCACCGCCGGAGCTGAGCAATCCTGTTCCAGTGTGGCAGTTTTACTTCTCCCCCACTCCTAAACATAAGGGCATTTCCCTTTTTTTTTTCTTTCAAAGATTTTATTGAAATTGATACAAATCAAGTGACATACAATGCAACAGTATAAAGGTAAAGTGATCAGAAGAGAGATTATTATAACATCATTGATACCATATTTAACATACCCTATGCTAAATACAACAGTGAGATATTGTTTTGAGGCGATGCGAGGCATCATAACAAGTAGCTTAATAAACCTAAGTGAAAGCTGATAAATCCCTGTCCTCCAGGCATCCCGAAACGGGAACACACTGTGCGTGGAGAGGGTAGAATGCTTTAAAAGGAGCAATTTGATTAATAGCCTGCCCCCGTTTCTAAAGAAGGCTCAAATATAGGGTATGTGTAAATAGCGACCCCAGTGTGGGGGTTATTAGTCTCCAAGAGGTATCAATTTAATTTAATTAAACAAACCAACAGCGACTAATATCAGAGATAGACTGAAGTGTTGGGAAGGAAAGGAGGGAACAGAGATGAAAAAGAAGAGAGAAAGAAAAGAAGCACCTTGATTCAGATCGGGTTAAACCTGTTTGGTTGGAGGATAAGTCCTGGGACCAAGGAGACCCCTATAAAATTGGCCCAGGGTTCCCAGATCCCCTCAAACTGTTTGGTGGTGTCCGATAGGATGCTGACCATCTTCTCCTGAGACATGATCCAAGAGATTTTCCGAACTGTTGCTGCAAAAGACACCCTTGATTTTTTCCAGGATGTGGCAATGGAAAGTTTGGCTCCGATTAAAATGAATTGAACCAATCTCCTGCTGGGCTTTGACAGGTTCGGTATGTGGGCATTAAGGAGGGTGATCTCTGGGGATCTAGGGACCGGAGACTTGGTGAGCTTTTCAATAAGATTAAAGATTTTTCTCCAAAAGGGTCTAATCCTTGGGCATTCCCACCAAATATGTGGCATTGAGCCGAGCAGGGCGCAACCTCTGAAGCACTGTGGGTTGGCCGTGGGATAGATGCGGGCTAGTTTAGTTGGAGTGAGGTACCATCTAGTAATGACTTTGATGCTGGCCTCCATGAGGACCGTATTCAGGATGCCTCGGGAAGAGTTGGAGAGTGCTCTGTGCCAAGTTTCTAGGTCCCATGAGATCTGGAGATCCTCCTCCCACTGCTTCATATATGGGGTCTTATCCATTATCTGAGTGAGGGCCGCATAAACTACTGAGATGCCTCCCCTCTGCTCCAAGGCTTGGCCGCACCAAGTTTCATAGGCTGTAATTTTAGGGGGAAGAGGCTTCTCTTTCCAGATATGCTTAAGGAAATGGGAGATTTGTCGGAATCTACATTTTTCAGAATTTGGGATATCCAGTTTACTTACACAATAGCCCATAGAAATTGGGCCTGAGGGAGTAAAAAAATGTCCTATACGGTACAGCCCCTTGTCCAGCCACCATTGAAACGCTTTAATATCTAACCCGGGGGGGAAATCTGGATTGTGGAATATGTGCGCTAGGGGAGTTAAGGTGGAAACCAATGCGGAGTGGTTTCGTAGCGAGTCCCAAAGGGCAAATGAATGGGAAAGGGTCGGGGATAATATAGGGGGTCTTTTTTTCGGATGAGCCCAGAGAAGGAAATCTATAGTGAACTGTGGTGCTGCCTGCCGTTCTATCTGGATCCAGTCTGGTTTCTCAAGCTTCGTATAGACCCGGGAGAGTTGAGCCAGTCTAGCTGCTTGGAAGTATCTGAGAAGGGAGGGGACACCCAAGCCTCCCCTCTTCCTATGGAGGAATAACGTGCCTTGGGAGAACCTGAAACCTGATTTGCCCCATACGAACTTGAGAATTTTACTTTGGATGGACCTTAATTGATTTCTCCTAATAGGGATGGGTAGGGCTCTAAATAGGTATAGAATCCGTGGGAGGAGAGTCATTTTGATTGCATTGATTCTACCCAGCCAGGAGAGATTACCCTTCGACCATAGTTTTAGGTCGTCCTCTAATTTTCGATAAATGGGGGGAAAGTTGCTTATATATAAATCCTCTATTTTGGCCGTCAGATTAATCCCCAAGTATTTAATAGAGGACTGGCTCCATTTGAAGGGAAATGAGTCTTGTAGCGATGTGACTGTATCCTGCGGGAGGGAAATATTCAACGCATGCAATTTGGAATAGTTCACTGCTAATCCTGAGTGCTCAGCAAAATCGTCTAAAAGTCGATTTAAGTTGGGAAGTGAGGTGTGGGGGGAAGTTATGAATAGCAGGATGTCGTCTGCGAAGAGACCACATTTATGGGTCTGAGGACCACAGGAGACCCCTTGGATGTCGCAGTTTTGACGAATAGCGATTGCTAGGGTTTGAATAGCTATGGCGAATATAAGCGGGGAGAGAGGACATCCTTGTCTTGTCCCTTTGGCTATAGCTATCGGGTCGGAGAGGTACCCCTGTAACCTTATTTGAGCTGAGGGGAATGAATATAGGGCCTTAATAATCCCCAGGAAGCGCTGGCCGAAACCCCATCTCTCCAGAATCGTAAGTATGTAGTTCCAGGAAACTGAGTCAAAGACCTTCTAAAGATCAAGGGAAAGGACCATGCCTCGCTGTTTAACGCCGCCCTCCCAGTTGGATTGTAGGATGGAAATCAGGTCAATAGCCCTGCGTGTCTGACCCTGTCTTCCCGGGATGAACCCAACCTGATCTTTATGGATGTAAGAGTTGATGATGGAGGAAAGCCTATTTGCCAGGATTTTCGTTAAGATTTTGATATCATTGTTGATCAACGATATGGGTCTATAGTTGCCTACCTCTTCAGGGTTTTTATCGGGTTTTGGAATAACCGTTATATAGGCCATGTTAAGCTGTGGGTCTAAGGGATTCCCCTGAGTTTTAGAGTTAAAAAAATCTAGTCATATGGGGATAAGTGTCTCAGCGAAAGCCTTATAATAAGGTGTAGATAAACCATAGGGCCCCGGAGCCGATCCCTTTCTTAAATTCCTAATGACCTCCCCCACCTCTTCCTCTGAAAATTGGGCCTCTAATATCTGTTTGTGCTCGAGAGTCAGGGAGGGGAGGGGAATATCCTCAAGAAATGCTGAGAGAGAGTCTTGATGATTCCGCTTAAGATTGCTGTAAGGTAAAACTTATGAAAGGACTCCAAAATTTTCTGCGGATTAGTAGTGAGGCCGTGACCTGGTACTCTGATTTTGGGAAGTTGGCGTAGACGACTTTGCGGAGAAAGTCTAGCTGCCAACATTGACCCTGGTTTATCGTTTTGTGTGTAAAACTTTTGACCACTCCAACAAATTGATTTCTTTGCTTTAGTTATTAAAGCCATATTGAGTTCTAACCTAGCTTTATCCAGATGGGCAGTGAGAGTTTTAGAAGGGTTAATCTTATGGGATGCCTGTAGAGACGCGAATGCTTTTTCCAACCTGGACAGGACTGCTGTCTCTCTTTCTTTATTTGCGAGGCTAGCTGTATAAGCTTTCCCCTGATAAATACTTTTGGGGCTGCCCAGAGGACCTCTGCTGAAGTCCCATCTTTATTATTTAAAATAAAGTATTCCTTTAGGGAGTTATTGATCTCAGAGATTCTAGTCAGTTAACAGTGATTCATTTAATCTCCACAGAAATTGTTTCGTATAGAGAGGGTCGGAGCGAATATGCATGAGAACTAGTGAATGATTGGAGAGTGGGGTATCAACTATCCATGATTTCATTGCTAGCGGGGTCACATGGGCTTTCATTAGCAAATGATCTATTCTTGCGTATGAGTTGTGAGGATGCGAGAAGTGAGTATAATCTCTCCTGGTTGGGTGCAATTCTCTCCAGACATCTGACAAATTAAATGCATGGAGCAATTTAGCTAGCTTGAGGCTCGCTCTAGTTGGGCTCGTTAATTGGTGCCCCAGTGGCTTCGATTTATCAAGCCCTTGATCAAGGGCGATATTGGAATCGCCTCCCAGAATGACTCTGCCTTCTAAGTGAGGCTGGATGGAATCAAACAGCATTTTAAAAAAATTTAGTTGTCCTTTATTAGGGGCATAATAGGATACGAAAGTATATAAAATCCCATCAATGGAGCCTTTGACTAAAATATATCTTCCCTCTGGGTCTTTGATTTCCCTCAGGAGGGAAAAGCCTGAGGTTTTGGAGAACAGGATCGCAACCCCTTTGGTTTTGGACTCTGCGCTGGCCTTAGCCATGGAGCATTTAGAAGTCAGAGCTTATATCAACGGCAACACTCACCCTGAAATTGGAGATCCCCAAATGGGTAAGGTAGTATCCTGGGGAGATCTGTAACTCTGGACCATATCTGGCAGACCCGAAGGCATCTGGAACGTAAAAAAGAGTTAGGTGCTTTAAACATAGGGGAGAAGAAAGAAGAGAGGAGGTAAAGAAGAAAGAGGATCTGTTAAGACATTTACATCCACAAATAGCTATAAGGAGCAGTGTCAGGGGGGAGAGAAGACCCCCCTGGCCCGCCAACCCTAACCTCCTAGGAGGTGTAGAAACAAAAACAGAGTAAATAGGAACTGGAATTATCTGTCCCATCAAGGGCAGACAACTTAGCCCAAGGAAATCCATTGAAGTTCCCCGGAATAAGTGGAGGTGCATGGGGGCTTACCCCGGCCGGTTCACCCCTAGATTGAGCTTAAACCTTGCAACAAACAAAAGGGAAACACAGAGCAGAATTACTAAGAGAGGACTTTATGTGGAGTCCAAAGACTTATACTCTAGGAAGGAGAAAAGTAACTTGTTAAACATTATGTGCAAACCCTAATTGACTATGTTATAGAACCAAGTGAGCAATGAAGAACATTAGAAGAGTTATTGTTCAATAATCAAGCAAAAAGGAGCCAGGAAGCTCCATTTACATGACATTACTCTTGAGAAATTGAGAATACTTCCAAACCCCATGGGGGTCCCAATCTAACAAGAAGAAACTAACAAAACCAGACAGGCCTTCTGACGAGTTACGGAGGACTATTGTCTTTAGCCTTCTTACTCTTAGACTTGGACCAGAGCGGAGAGACCGGGCTGGAAGGGAGCGGTCTCTTAGAGTGGGAGTTAGTCGGGTCGGTAAGATCCATCGGTGCTTCTTGGGAAATAAGCTTGAGTTACAGGAGGAGTTTTTCCCCCTCTGCTAGATTGGTGAAGGAGTATGTTTCCCCCCTCCCTGTGTTCGCTAATCCCCTTTCTAGGAGGTTGGAGAATTTCACGAACAGGTCTGTTGTGTTAAGAACAGGATCCTGAATTGTAGGGCTGGGAGTGTTCATCTCTTGCTGGTGTAAAGGGGGGCGGGCTGCCGGAGAGAAGGGGGAGTCCTCCATTACGTGTCGTAAAGGGACTCAGTGGAGGCTGGGGAGGCTGGCAGGAGCTGATGATCAGGCAAATTGGATAGGCTAAGGGTAGCTGGGGAAATGATCGGTCTGTGGATCGAAGAGACTTCCTGAGGTGAAGAAATTGAGTTGGACCCAGTTGAGGCCATTTCAAGGGGGTTATCTGGATCTGGAACTGTGATGGGGAATACCAGTGTCCTCCTAGTAGTTGTACCCTGCATATGAGGTGTTTTTTGTCCTTTGTCCTCTTATATTCCTTTTCTTCCAGGCCTCTGGTGAAAAGGGTTCCACCTCAGTACTGAGGATCCCCTACCGTCCCTGGCAGTTCTGATCTTGTGGTTTATATGTGAGAGGGTCTTTAACCACTTGACCACTGGGCACTTAAACCCCCTTCCTAACCAGACCAATTTTCAGCTTTCAGTACTCTCACATTTTGAATGACAATTACTCACTCATGCAACACTGTACCCATATGAAATTTTCGTCCTTTTTTTCCCCACAAACAGAGCTTTCTTTTGGTGGTATTTAATCACCATTGGGGTGTTTATTTTTTGAGCAATAAATGGAAAAATACCGAAAATTTTGTAAAAAAATGCATTTTTCTTTATTTCTGTTATAACATTTTGCAAATTAGCAACTTTTCTTCATAAAATTTGGTCAAAATTTATACTGCTATATATCTTTGGTAAAAATAACCCAAATTAGTGGATATTATTTGGTCTTTGTGAAAGTTATAGAGTCTACAAGCTATGGTGCCAATCACTGAATATTGATCACACCTGATGCACTGATGGCCTATCTCATTTCTTGAGGCTCTAACAAGACAGTACAAAAAGTACAAAAAATACCCCCCAAATGACCCCTTTTTGGAAAGTGGACAGTCCAACGTATTTAGTAAGAGGCATGGCAAGTTTTTTGAAGTTGTCATTTTTTCCCACAATTCTTTGCAAAATGAAGATTTTTTTTTTCAGTTTTTTTTTCACAAAATTGTCATATTAACAGGTTATTTCTCACACCCAGCATATGCATACCACCAATTACACCCCAAAACACATTCTGCTACTCCTCCCAAGTATGGTGATACCACATGTGTGAGACTTTTACACAGCCTGGCCACATACAGAGGCCTAACATGCAGGGAGCACCATCAGGCGTTCTAAGGACATAACTTACACATATAATTTCCTGACTACCTCTTGCACTTTTGAAGGTCCTGGAGCACCAGGGCAATGGAAACGCCCAAAAATGACCTCATTTTGGAAAGTAAACACCCCAACGTATATTCTATGAGGCATAATGAGTCTTTTGAACGGTTCATTTTTTCCACAAGTTTTTGAAAAATGTGGAAAGAAAATGAAAACGCTTTTTTTTTACACAAGGTTGTCCACTTATACAATATTTCTAACACACAGCATGTACCCAGCAAAAATGACACCCTAAAATATATTCTGCTACTCGTCCCAAGTATGGCGATACCACATGAGTGACACTTTTACACAGCCTGGCCACATACAGAGGCCCAACATGCAGGGTGCACCATCAGGCGTTCTAGGGGCATACATTTCAAATCTAATTTGACTACCTATTACATTATTGTGAGGCACTGTGGTGGCACTGATGGGCACTGTAGTGGCACTGATGGGTGCTGTAGTGGCATGGATGTGTCATTGATGAGAACTGATGTGGTATGGATGAACATGAATGAGGCATAAATGAGCACGAATGGGTGTGAATAAGCCATAGATGGGGATGACTGCGCATGGATGGATGGGTGAGCACGGATGCATTGGTGAGTATGGATGTATGGCTGAGTACGGATGGATGGCTGAGCATGGATGGATGGCTGAGCACGGATGGATGGGGAGCACGGATGGATGGCGGAGCACGGATGGATGGCGGAGCATAGATGCATGGGTGAACACAGATGAGGCTGGATGGGTGAGCACGGCTGGATTGGTGAGCATGGATGAGGCTGCATGGGTGAGCATGACTGGATTGGTGAGCACAGATGCATGGGTGAGCATAGATGCATGGGTGAGCATAGATGGATGGCGGAGCACGGATGCATGGGTGAGCATGCATGCATGGGTTAGCACAGATGGATGGCAGGGCACGGATGCATGGCTGAGCATGGATGCATGGGTCAACACGGATGCATGGGTCAACACGGATGAGGCTGGATGGGTCAGCACGGATGAGGCTGCATGGGTGAGCATGATTGGATTGGTGAGCACGGATGCATGGGTGAGCATGGCTGGATGGGTGAGCACGGATGCATGGGTGATGGATAGGTGAGCATAGATGCATGGGTGAGCATGGATGGGTGAGCACGGACGCATGGGTGACGGATGGGTGAGCACGGATGGGCGAGCACGGATGCATGGGTGACGGATGAGTGAGCACAGATGCATAAGTGACAGATGGGTGAGCACGGACACATGGGTGATGGATGGGTGAGCACGGATGCATGGGTGACGGATGGGTGAGCACAGATGCATGGGTGAGCATGGATGGGTGAGCACGGACACATGGGTGATGGATGGGTGAGCACGGATGGGCGAGCACGAATGCATGGGTGACGGATGAGTGAGCATGGATAGGTGCGCATGGACGCATGGGTGACAGATGGGTGAGCACAGATGTATGGGTGACGGATGGGTGGGCACGGATGGGTGAGCACGGATGTATGGGTGACAGATGGGTGAGCATGGATGCATGGGTGACGGATGGGTGAGCATGGATGCATGGGTGACGGATGGGTCATGGGTGGGCACGGATGGGTGGGCATGGATTCATGGGTGATGGATGGGTGAGCATGGGTGATGGGTGGGCATGGATTTATGGGTGACTGATGGGTGGACATAGATGGGTGGGCATGGATGAGGGCGTGGGCATGGGTAAAAGCTGGATGGGGGTCCCTGCCTGGCACACAGCGGTGCTGTGGGCACTTCAGATCCTGCCCACAGCACCGCTGCATCTCCTCTCTCCCCCCTCTCCTGTCACACTGCACAGATCGGTGCGGAGAGGGGAGAGACAAGCCGGCTTGTTTATATGTGATGCTCCATCATTTGACGGAGCGATCACGTGGTAAACGGCCGCTCCAAGCGGCCATTTACCGTGATCCGTGATGCGCCGGGTCTCATAGACCCGGCGGTCACGGATGCTCCCAGGTGCGCACCCCAGGGGGCGCGCGGGAACGTGATTCTGGGAGGACGTGTTATAACGTCCTCCCAGAACAATGGGTGCCACTTGCGGCCGTGTAACCACGTTACACGGTCGGCAAGTGGTTAAGGTTGTTGTGTTGTTGATGCTCCTGGACCCAAAGGTCTCTATTTAGACCTATAGAGACTTGCTCCCTTCCCTGGCAAGATCTTTATGTGGAGGATGGGCAAGCTGGAGGCTTGAATTGCCTGTTAGGCCTTATCGGCGGCCATCTTGGTCCACCCAGGGTATGCTGTAATCTCTGTTTCACCCTTTTCAGCGGGGGGGGTCACCTGGGGGGGCTCTCTACTGCCTAGCGGCTGATGCTGGACCTGACCGAGGCCGTCTATGAAGAGTAAGTGGCCCTCTCTTCTGCCATGGGGATCGTTCTTTGTGTTAGGCCGCGGCCATATTGGTACACCCCGGCGGAGAGAGAAGGGTGTACCTCGAGGTTGGAGAAGCCCTCTGGGGCTGTCTCTGGGCTGCCGCGGTACTCTCCCCAGTTAGGGGGGTTGTCCCCTTCTTGGTTGGATCCCTTCTGCAAGCTCTCACAGGGCTAGAGGTGCTGACTGCCGGGGTAAGCGCGGAGCTCCTGGATCATCCGACCATATCGGAGCTCCCGTGCATGCGCACTAGGGCATTTCCCTTTTTTGTAGTATTTTACAAAAGAAGATGATGTTTGTTAAACCTAGGCCCTTCCTTAAATGGTAAGAGGATCTGTCTAGCACCTTTACCTCATTCCAATGGAGTAAGTCAATCTATAGTGTTACGCACTGAGCACAGCACTGGGAGTTAGCACAAAAAAATTTGTTGAGGTGGTACCTGACTCCCTATCATCTGGACCAAATGTCCCCTTCTCACTCTCCCCTCTGCTGGTGAGGCTGTGGCCAAATGGGCAATTTAATACACATGCTTTGGTCCTACAGAAGCCTAATTAGCTTTGGCAAAAAATATTCAATACGTTCTCTGAGGTGACTGTAGTTCTACTATCACCTGAGTCTGGACATGTTGAAGGTACCTAGCCCACTTTGTAAAAATCTCAAACTGTACCTAATTTGTCTGAATCTATTGCATTAGTTAATCTGCACTTCTCGTGTGAATGCGCCCTTGCTTTGTGGTCAAGAAATGTGACTGCCTTTGATTTGATAGTGTGGTAACCTTGGTCCACTCGGATCAACAAGTTTTGTGTAATGAGCCTGTAATTTAATACTTTGCTTTTATTGTTAGAATTAGCTTTTCTTACAGCAATCCAACTCTTGTATTACTGTTTATCTCTGAATGCCTCTATAGCAGCCTGTAGTTACCTGCCTTTTCTGCAATATTGTAACTCTGTATTACTATGTTGCCGTTGGCGATTTTCTCTAAAATTGAAAATAAATTTACTGGACAAAAAAAAAAATACAAAAAAAAGAATGTAGATCCATGTGAATCTTGATGAATGAGGCCAGACACCTGCCGAAAAAATAATAAAATCCTGCTGACAAATAAACACATTTAATGCCATCACTCACTAGCACCAAATGACATCTCCAGGGTCCCATCTCTGAAAGAAAACAAAGGAGCACCAACAGGAACCTCTCCCTAATGCTGTAGTAGATGGTTTTAGAACGATAAACTCTTCCTCAGAGCACCAACAGGAACCTCTCTAATGCAGTAGTAGATGGTTTTAGAACGATAAACTCTCCCTCAGAGCATCAACAGGAACCTCTCCCTAATGCAGTAGTAGATGGTTTTAGAACGATAAACTCTCCCTCAGAGCACCAACAGGTAGCTCTCCCTAATGCAGTTGTAGTTGGTTTTAGAGCGATAAACTCTCCCTCAGAGCACCAACAGGAACCTCTCCCTAATGCAGTAGTAGTTGGTTTTAGAATGATAAACTCTCCCTCAGAGCACCAACAGGAACCTCTCCCTAATGCAGTAGTAGATGGTTTTAGAACGATAAACTCTCCCTCAGATCACCAACAGGAACCTCTCCCTAATGCAGTAGTAGTTGATTTTAGAACGATAAACTCTACCTCAGAGCACCAACAGGAACCTCTCCCTAATGCAGTAGTAGTTGGTTTTAGAACGATAAACTCTCCCTCATAGCACCAACAGGAACCTGTCCCTAATGCAGTAGTAGATGGTTTTAGAATGATATTCTCTCCCTCAGAGCACCAACAGGAACCTCTCCCTAATGCAGTAGTAGATGGTTTTAGAACGATAAACTCTCCCTCAGATCACCAACAGGAACCTCTCCCTAATGCAGTAGTAGTTGATTTTAGAATGATAAACTCTACCTCAGAGCACCAACAGGAACCTCTTCCTAATGCAGTAGTAGTTGGTTTTAGAACGATAAACTCTCCCTCATAGCACCAACAGGAACCTGTCCCTAATGCAGTAGTAGATGGTTTTAGAATGATATTCTCTCCCTCAGAGCACCAACAGGAACCTCTCCCTAATGCAGTAGTAGATTGTTTTAGAACGATAAACTCTCCCTCAGAGCACCAACAGGAACCTCTCCCTAATGCAGTAGTAGATTATTTTAGAACGATAAACTCTCCCTCAGAGCACCAACAGGAACCTGTCCATAATGCAGTAGTAGATGGTTTTAGAATGATAATCTCTCCCTCAGAGCACCAACAGGAACATTTCCTTAATGCAGTAGTAGATGGTTTTAAAATGATAAACTGTCCCTCAGAGCACCAACAGGAACAACTTCCTAATGCAGTAGTAGTTGGTTTTAGAACGATAAACTCTCCCTCAGAGCACCAACAGGTACCTCTCCCTAATGCAGTTGTAGTTGGTTTTAGAGCGATAAACTCTCCCTCAGAGCACCAACAGGAACCTCTCCCTAATGCAGTAGTAGTTGGTTTTAGAATGATAAACTCTCCCTCAGAGCACCAACGGGAACATCTCCTTAATGCAGTAGTAGATTATTTTAGAACGATAAACTCTCCCTCAGAGCACCAACAGGAACCTGTCCATAATGCAGTAGTAGATGGTTTTAGAATGATAATCTCTCCCTCAGAACACCAACAGGAACATTTCCTTAATGCAGTAGTAGATGGTTTTAAAATGATAAACTGTCCCTCAGAGCACCAACAGGAACAACTTACTAATGCAGTAGTAGTTGGTTATAGAACGATAAACTGTCCCTCAGAGCACAAACAGGAACCTGTCCCTAATGGAGTAGTAGATGGTTTTAGAATGATAATCTCTCACTCAGAGCACCAACAGGAACCTCTCCCTAATGCAGTAGTAGATGGTTTTAGAACGATAAACTCTCCCTCAGAGCACCAACAGGAAACTGTCCCTAATGCAGTTGTAGTTGGTTTTAGAGCGATAAACCCTCCCTCAGAGCACCAACAGGAACCTCTCCCACATGCAGTAGTAGTTGGTTTTAGAACGATAAACTCTCCCTCAGAGCACCAACAGGAACCTCTCCGTAATGCAGTAGTAGATGGTTTTAGAACGATAAACTCTCCCTCAGAGCACCAACAGGAACCTCTCTAATGCATTAGTAGATGGTTTTAGAACGATAAACTCTCCCTCAGAGCACCAACAGGAACCTGTCCCTAATGCAGTAGTATATGGTTTTAGAACGATAAACTCTACCTCAGAGCACCAACAGGAACCTCTCACTAATGCAGTAGTAGATGGTTTTAGAACGATAAACTCTCCCTCAGAGCACCAACAGGAACCTCTTTCTAGTGCAGTAGGAGATGGCTTTATAACGATAATCTCTCCCTAATACAGTAGTAGATGGTTTTAGAACGATAAACTCTTCCTCAGAGCACCAACAGGAACCTCTTCCTAATGCAGTAGTAGTTGGTTTTAGAACGATAAACTCTCCCTCAGAGCACCAAGAGGAACCTGTCCCTAATGCAGTAGTAGATGGTTTTAGAATGATAAACTCTCCCTCAGAGCACCAACAGGAACCTCTCTAATGCAGTAGTAGATGGTTTTAGAATGATAAACGCTCCCTCATAGCACCAACATTAACCTCTCCCTAATGCAGTAGTAGATGGTTTTAGAACGATAAACTCTCCCTCAGAGCACCAACAGGAACCTCTCTAATGCAGTAGTAGATGGTTTTAGAATGATAAACTCTCCCTCATAGCACCAACATTAACCTCTCCCTAATGCAGTAGTAGATGGTTTTAGAACGATAAACACTCCCTCAGAGCACCAACAGGAACCTCTCTAATGCAGTAGTAGATGGATTTAGAACGATAAACTCTCCCTCAGAGCACCAACAGGAACCTCTCCCTAAGGCAGTAGTACATGGTTTTAGAACGATAAACTCTCAGTCAGAGCACCAACAGGAACCTCTCTCTAATGCAGTAGGAGATAGCTTTATAATGATAAACTCTCCCTCAGAGCACCAACAGGAAACTCTTCCTAATGCAGTAGTAGTTGGTTATAGAACGATAAACTCTCCCTCAGAGCACCAACAGGAACCTGTCCCTAATGCAGTAGTAGATTGTTTTAGAATGAAAATCTCTCCCTCAGGGCACCAACAGGAACCTCTCACTAATGCAGTAGTAGATGGTTTTAGAATGATAAATTCTCCCTCAGAGCACCAACAGGAACCTGTCCCTAATGCAGTAGTAGATTGCTTTAGAATGAAAATCTCTCCCTCAGAGCACCAACAGGAACCTCTAACTCAAGCAGTAGTAGATGGTTTTAGAACAATAAACTCTCCCTCAGAGCACCAACAAAAACCTCTCCCTAATGCATTAGTATTTGGTTTTAGAATGATGAACTCTTCCTCAGAGCACCAACAGGAACCTTTCCCTAATGCAGTACTAGTTGGTTTTAGAATGATAAACTCACCCTCAGAGCACCAACAGGAACCTGTCCCTAATGCAGTAGTAGATGGTGTTAGAACAATAATCTCTTCTTCAGAGCACCAACAGGAAGCTCTCCCTAATGCAGTAGTAGATGGTTTTAGAATGATAAACTCTCCCTCAGAGCACAAACAGAAACCTGTCCCTAATGCAGTAGTAGATGGTTTTAGAATGATAAACTCTCCCTCAGAGCACCAACAGGAACCTTTCCGTAATGCAGTAGTAGAAGGTTTTAGAATGATAAACTCTCACTCAGAGCACCAACAGGAACCTCTCTAATGCAGTAGTAGATGGTTTTAGAACAATAAACTCTCCCTCAGAGCACCAACAGGAACCTCTCCCTAATGCAGGAGTAATTGGTTTTAGAATGATATTCTCTCCCTCAGAGCACCAACAGGAACCTCTCCCTAATGCAGTAGTAGATTGTTTTAGAACGATAAACTCTCCCTCAGAGCACCAACAGGAACCTCTCCCTAATGCAGTAGTAGATTGTTTTAGAACGATAAACTCTCCCTCAGAGTACCAACAGGAACCTCTCCCTAATGCAGTAGTAGATGGTTTTAGAACGATAAACTCTCCCTCAGAGCTCCAACTGGAACCTGTCCCTAGTGAGGTAGTAGATGGTTTTAGAACGGTAAACTCTCCCTCAGAGCAAAAACAGAAACCTGTCCCTAATGCAGTAGTACATGGTTTTAGAATGATAAACTCTCCCTCAGAGCACCAACAGGAACCTCTCCAATGCAGTAATAGATGCTTTTAGAACGATAAACTCTCCCTCAGAGCACCAACAGGAACCTCTCCCTAATGCAGTAGTAGATGGTTTTAGAATGATATTCTGTTCCTCAGAGCACCAACAGGAACCTCTCCCTAATGCAGTAGTAGATGGTTTTAGAACGATAATCTCTCCCTCAGAGCACCAACAGGAACCTGTGCCTAATGCAGTAGTTGATGGTTTTAGAACGATAATCTCTCCCTCAGAGCAGCAACAGGAACCTCTCCCTAAAGCAGTAGTAGATGGTTTTAGAACGATAAACTCTCCCTCAGAGCACCAAAAGGAACGTTTCCTTAATGCAGAAGTAGATGGTTTTAGAATGAGAATCTCTCCCTCAGAGCACCAATAGGAACCTGTCCCTAATGCAGTTGTAGATGGCTTTAGAATGATAAACTCTCCCTCAGAGCACCAACAGGAACCTGACCCTAATGCAGTAGTAGATGGTTTTAGAATGATAATCTCTCCCTCAGAGCAGCAACAGGAACATCTCCCTAAGCAGTAGTAGATGGTTTTAGAACGATAAACTCTCCTTCAGAACATCAACATGAACCTCTCCCTAATGCATTAGTATTTGGTTTTAGAACGATAAACTCTTCCTGAGAGCACCAACAGAAATCTCTCCCTAATGCAGTAGTAGTTGGTTTTAGAACGATAAACTCTCCCTCAGAGCACCAACAAGAACCTCTCACTAATGCAGTAGTAGATGGTTTTAGAACGATAATCTCTCCCTCAGAGCACCAACAGGAACCTCTCCCTAATGCAGTAGTAGATGGTTTTAGAACGATAAACTCTCCCTCAGAGCTCCAACAGGAACCTGTCCCTAATGAAGTAGTAGATGGTTTTAGAATGATAAACTCTCCCTCATAGCACCAACAGGAACCTCTCACTAATGCAGTAGTAGATGGTTTTAGAACGATAATCTCTCCCTCAGAGCACCAACAGGAACCTCTCCATAATGCAGTTGTAGATGGTTTTAGAACGATAATCTCGCCCTCAGAGTACCAACAGGAACCTGTCGCTAATGCAGTAGTTGATGGTTTTAGAATGAGAATCTCTCCCTCAGAGCACCAACAGGAACCTGTCCCTAATGCAGAAGTTGTTGGTTTTAGAACGATAAACTCTCCCTCAGATCACCAACAGGAACCTCTCACTAATGCAGTAGTAGATGGTTTTAGAACGATAAACTCTCCCTCAGAGCTCCAACAGGAACCTGTCCCTAATGAAGTAGTAGATGGTTTTAGAACGATAAACTCTCCCTCAGAGCACAAACAGAAACCTGTCCCTAATGCAGTAGTACATGGTTTTAGAATGATAAACTCTCCCTCAGAGCACCAACAGGAACCTCTCCCTAATGCAGTAGTAGATGGTTTTAGAACGATAATCTCATCCTCAGAGCACCAACAGGAACCTGTCGCTAATGCAGCAGTTGATGGTTTTAGAATGATAATCTCTCCCTCAGAGCACCAACAGGACGTTTCCTTCATGCAGTAGTAGATGGTTTTAGAATGAGAATCTCTCCCTCAGAGCACCAACCGGAACCTGTCCCTAATGCAGTAGTAGATGGTTTTAGAACGATAAACTCTCCCTCAGAGCACCAACAGGAACCTCTCCCTAATGCAGTATTCGAGGGTTTTAGAACGATAAACTCTCCCTCAGAGCACCAACAGGAACCTCTCTAATGCAGTAGTAGATGTTTTTAGAACAATAATCTCTCCCTCAGAGCACCAACAGGAACCTCTCTAATGCAGTAGTAGATAGTTTTAGAACGATAATCTCTCCCTCAGAGCACCAACAGAAACCTCTCCCTAATGCAGTAGTAGATGGTTTTAGAATGATAAACTCTCCCTCAGAGCACCAACAGGTATCTCTCCCTAATGCAGTTGTAGTTGGTTTTAGAGCGATAAACTCTCCCTCAGAGCACCAACAGGAACCTCTCCCTAATGCAGTAGTAGTTGGTTTTAGAACGATAAACTCTCCCTCAGAGCACCAACAGGTACGTCTCCCTAATGCAGTTGTAGTTGGTTTTAGAGGGATAAACTCTCCCTCAGAGCTCCAACAGGAACCTCTCCCTAATGCAGTAGTAGTTGGTTTTAGAACGATAAACTCTCCCTCAGAGCACCAACAGGAACCTGTCCCTAATGCAGTAGTAGATGGTTTTAGAATGATAAACTCTCCCTCAGAGCACCAACAAGAACCTCTCCCTAATGCAGTAGTAGATGGTTTTAGAACGATAAACTCTTTCTCAGAGCACCAACAGGAATCTCTACCTATACAGTAGTAGATGGTTTTAGAATGATAAACTCTCCCTCAGAGCACCAACAGGAACCTCTCCCTAATGCAGTAGTAGATGATTTTAGAATGATATTCTCTCCCTCAGAGCACCAACAGGAACCTCTCCCTAAAGCAGTAGTGTAGTAGATGGTTTTAGAATGATAAACTCTCCCTCAGAGCTCCAACAGGAACCTGTCCCTAATGCAGTAGTAGATGGTTTTAGAACGATAATCTCTCCCTCAGAGCACCAACAGGTACCTCTCCCTAATGCAGTTGTAGTTGGTTTTAGAGTGATAAACTCTCCCTCAGAGCACCAACAAGAACCTATCCCTAATGCAGTAGTAGATGGTTTTAGAACGATAAACTCTTTCTCAGAGCACCAACAGGAACCTCTACCTATACAGTAGTAGATGTTTTTAGAATGATAAACTCTCCCTCAGAGCACCAACAGGAACCTCTCCCTAATGCAGTAGTAGATGGTTTTAGAATGATATTCTCTCCGTCAGAACACCAACAGGAACCTCTCCCTAAAGCAGTAGTAGATGGTTTTAGAATGATAAACTCTGCCTCAGAGCTCCAACAGGAACCTGTCCCTAATGCAGTAGTAGATGGTTTTAGAATGATAAACTCTCCCTCAGAGCACCAACAGGAACCTTTCCCTAATGCAGTAGTAGAAGGTTTTAGAACGATAAACTCTCACTCAGAGCACCAACAGGAATCCCTCTAATGCAGTAGTAGATGGTTTTAGAACGATAAACTCTCCCTCAGAGCACCAACAGGAACCTCTCGCTAATGCAGTAGTAGATTGTTTTAGAATGATAAACTCTCCCTCAGAGCACCAACAGGAATCTCTCCCTAATGCAGTAGTAGATGGTTTTAGAACGATAATCTCTCCATCAGAGCTCCAACAGGAACCTATCCCTAATGAAGTAGTATATGGTTTTAGAACGATAAACTCTCCCTCAGAGCACAAACAGAAACCTGTCCCTAATGCAGTAGTACATGGTTTTAGAATGATAAACTCTCCCTCAGAGCACCAACAGGAACCTCTCTAATGCAGTAGTAGATGGTTTTAGAACGATAAACTCTCCCTCAGAGCACCAACAGGAACCTCTCCCTAAGGCAGTAGTAGATGGTTTTAGAACGATAAACTCTCCCTCAGAGCACCAAGAGGAACCTCTCTCTAATGCAGTAGCAGATAGCTTTATAACGATAAACTCTCCCTCAGAGCACCAACTGGAACCTCTCCCTAATACAGTAGTAAATGGTTTTAGAATGATATTCTCTCCCTCAGAGCACCAACAGGAACCTCTCCCTAATTCAGTAGTAGATGGTTTTAGAATGATAAACTCTCCCTCAGAGCTCCAACAGGAACCTGTCCCTAATGCAGTAGTAGATGGTTTTAGAATGATAAACTCTCCCTCAGGGCACCAACAGGAACCTCTCCCTAATGCAGTAGTAGTTGGTTTTAGAACAATAATCTCTCCCTCAGAGCACCAACAGAAACCTGAGCTTAATGCAGTAGTTGATGGTTTTAGAATGATATTCTCTCCCTCAGAGCACCAACAGGAACGTTTCCTTAAAGCAGTAGTAGATGGTTTTAGAGTGATAAACTCTCCCTCAGAGCCCCAACAGGAACCTCTCCCTAATGCAGTAGTAGATTGTTTTAGAACGATAAACTCTCCCTCAGAGCACCAACAGGAACCTCTCCCTAATGCACTAGTAGATGGTTTTAGAATGATAAACTCTCCCTCAGAGCACCAACAGGAACCTGTCGCTAATGCAGTAGTTGATGTTTTTGAATGATAATCTCTCCCTCAGAGCACCAACAGGTACGTTTCCTTAATGCAGTAGTAGATGGTTTTAGAATGAGAATCTCTCCCTCAGAGCACCAACAGGAACCTGTCCCTAATGCAGTAGTAGATGGTTTTAGAATGAGAATCTCTCCCTCAGAGCACCAACAGGAACCTCTCCCTAATGCAGTAGTAGATGGTTTTAGAGGGATAAACTCTCCCTCAGAGCACCAACAGGAACCTCTGTAATGCAGAAGTAGATGGTTTTAGAACGATAAACTCTCACTCAGAGCACCAACTGGAACCTCTCCCTAATGCATTAGTAGTTGGTTTTAGAATGATAAATTCTCCCTCAGAGCACCAACAGGAACCTGTCCCTAATGCAGTAGTAGATGGTGTTAGAACAATAATCTCTCCCTTAGAGCACCAACAGAAACCTCTCCCTAATGCAGTAGTAGATGGTTTTAGAACGATAAACTCTCCCTCAGAGCACCAACAGAAACCTGTCCCTAATGCAGTAGTAGATGGTTTTAGAATGATAAACTCTCCCTCAGAGCACCAACAGGAACCTTTCCCTAATGCAGTAGTTGATGGCTTTAGAACAATAAACTCTCACTCAGAGCACCAACAGGAACCTCTCTAATGCAGTAGTAGATGGTTTTAGAAGGATAAACACTTCCTCAGAGCACCAACAGGAACCTCTCCCTAATGCAGTAGTAGATGGTTTTAGAATGATAATCTCTCCCTCAGAGCGCCAACAGGAACCTCTACCTAATGCAGTAGTAAATGGTTTTAGAATGATAATCTCTCCCTCAGAGCACTAACAGGAACCTCTCCCTAATGCTGAAGTAGATGGTTTTAGAACGATAATCTCTCCCTCAGTGCACCAACAGGAACCTCTCCCTAATGCAGTAGTAGATGGTTTTAGAACGATAAACTCTCCCTCAGAGCTCCAACAGGAACCTGTCCCTAATGCAGTAGTAGATGGTTTTAGAATGATAAACGCTCCCTCAGAGCACCAACAGGAACCTCTCCCTAATGAAGTAGTAGATGGTTTTAGAACGATAATCTCTCCCTCAGAGCACCAACAGGAACCTGTCCCTAATAGAGTTGAGCGAACCTCTGGAAGTTCGGGTTCTGCTGGTCCGTCCGAACTTCGGGACAAAGTCCGGGTCCGGGTCCGGACGGAACCCGAACGATCGGGGGTAACTAAAGTTACCCCAAGCAACAGGCACGCTAGCAAGCCCAAGGCAGGCCTGGGCCTGGGCCTGAAACAGGGCTTCAAGCCTGCCTGGTCGTCTTGGGCTTGAAGGTCTCCAAGCGAGTTGAGATAATCCCTGTCCAAGGACAACCACGAGACTCCCTCTCTAATAGCAAGATTTTGGTAGATGATGAAGTAATCCCTCTCCAAGGACAACCACGAGACTCCCTCGCAAATAGTAAGATTTTGGTAGATGATGACGTAATCCCTGTCCAAGGACAACCTCGAGACTCCCTCTCAAAT
>BLSH010236819.1:18050-32866 GCA_018402905.1 Glandirana rugosa | reverse complement strand
CAGATGTTTGCAGAACAGTGATATGGGTTCTCCTGGCTTATTTATACTTTTTTGACACAGTTTGAAGATGATTTTAGAACAGTTATATGGCTTCTACCGTTAATTAATACTTTTCAGACCCAGTTTGAAGATGGTCCACATCCACCTCCATTTTTGATTTTTTTATGTTTTTATTTTTTTAAAAATGCTTTTAGTTATTTCCCTGTCCCCATTTCTTTGTAGGGCACTTGTCCCACCCTTACCCCCATTTCCTTCCTTTTGCAGACCTCTAGGACTTTCCAGGACTTTTTTACAGCCATTTTTGTGCCTAAAAGTTCGGGTCCCCATTGATTTCAATGGGGTTCGGGGTCCGGGACAAAGTTCGGGTTCTGTCCGGACCCGAACCTGGACTTTGTCCCGAAGTTCGGCCGAACCAGCAGAACCTGGACTTCCAGAGGTTCGCTCAACTCTAGTGACAATGCCTAAGGCCAATTTTGCAACTTTGACATGTGTTACTAAAACCATGAATATTATCACAACTACTTTGTGCATCCAGGTGGATTATACCTTGTTTTTTTTTTCAGGACAAATTGGGCTTTCATTTGCTGGTAAATAGTTATGGCTATCTCCTGATTTTTTTATTATCTAAGGAAAATTGGCCCAAAATAGTGAAAAAAAAATTATTTTTCAAAATATAACTGTTCTACCCTACGAATGGTTGGAAAGCTGATGTGTTTCAGGAGGCAGGCTCCCTTCCTCAGAGCTCTGAGGAAGGGAGCCTGCCTCCCGAAACCCCTCAGCTTTCCAGCCATAGAGATGTGTCACCCTCAATACTGCTATATATGACATGTGTTTTATTCTTTTATGTTTGTGAGTATGCTTTTGGCATTTTTAATAACATTTCTAAGGTGTCTAAGGTAATGCACTAGGCATTTGCACCCTTCTTTTTTCTGTTCATAGTGTTTTGGAGTCTTCCTGCTCAAGGAGTGCAGCTGAGGTTTTGACAGTCTTGCTACTACCCTAACCTACCACCAAAGAACAGCCCAAAATAAATTCTCCTGCTCCTGACAATCGCAGCGTAACCACATGTGTGTAAGTTGGTTTGTACCCATAGTACAGCCCAGAAACAATGGCACACATTTTTTTTTATCCTACCTAAAACACACTGACAATGACACTAAATGATACCAATTTAAAAATAAATACTGTCAAAAAAAGAATGACCTTTGACCCTGACCTCGACCTCGACCTTTGATCCAACCACTAACCCAGGGCTTGACCTAGATCAAATCTTGATCTAGGTAATTTTTTTTTCTCTACACACACTTTTTTTTCTATCTCTGAAAGGACAGAGAAAATTGCAATGTATCTGTCTCATCCATTCACAGAGACACAAGACACAGGGGTGGGCTTCGCAGTGACTGATCACTGTGATAGCCAATCAGAGGCTAGCACAGCAATCAGGTGACCCAAAATCGGAGGGTGTGGGTCCCAATCGTTAGAACGCTGTGCAGCGCTCCCCCAGCACAAAGGGAGTTATGCAAATATGCAGCCCCACGGAAAAATGCCCAGTCCAGTGAGGCTGCAAATATGCATATGACCGTTGTGCAGGGATTAATAGTGAATACATTTCAGTCCTTGCACATGATGTCTTCCTTGAGCATGTATAAATGTATTCTACAGATCACATCTCTCAGCTGGAAGAAAAGGCATCTCAGGCAAAGAGCCCTGTGGGCACAATCCGTATCAATCTGATGAGAAGATGGCTCACCTAAAACGTTATTGAAAATGGCTTGCAAACTCTCTTCTAACTCATTAGGTGTTGTAGCTTCTGGGAGGCTCCTGATTTTTAATATTATTATCTAAGCACCATCTGTGCTTGATTAGCTGCAGTGGAGGGCATGGGAGACATTGGGGGTTTAATAGAACCCTGATGTCTCCATTAAGAGGACCTGTCACCTGTCCATGTTATCACATAAGTGTCTTATTAGTCCCTTTGTGATAGAAATAAAAAATTTAAAAGTGTAAAAAAAATGTATTAAAATAAATGAAAATAAGAAAACACCATAACATAACATAGGGTGAACATATATATGTAAACATAAATGGCACCACCCATGTGAGGTATCGCAATGAATTTTGGAGTGAGAGCAATAATTCTAGAGCCATAATTCCTGGTTAACGCTAGATGGATAACCTGTAAGGTTTTTTAAAGTGTCACTTAACAAGAATTTTGGGAACCATAGTTTTCACAATTTCATGAGTGCACGCAGATTTAATGCTTGACATTTCTGGTATCTCTTTACTCAAGTCAACCTCATCTTTTATATTTTGCTAAAAAAATTATGATATATTGTATTATTTTGCACTCAAATTAATTTTCTGAAAATATCTGTTTGATAAAGAGTAGTGCAATTATCATACAACATAAGAAAATAAACTTCCAGATATATATTTTACAGAGCTCTTGCTTTAAGAAAATATATAACTGTTTGAGGGTTTAACCCTTTCGATGCCATAGCCGTTTTTGCATTTTTTTTTTTTTGCACACACGTATAAAAAAAATCATTTTAGGCCTGAAGATTACACAAAAACTCCCACAATTATATATTTTCTGAAAGCAGACACCCTAGAGAATAAAATAGTGGTAGTTCAAAATTTTTATGTCACATGATAGTACGGCAAAGGTCTAGAAAGAAAAATCTCTGTAAAAAACACACTAATGTGAATTTTAGGGCAGACAAACGCAATAAATTACCCAAATTTGTGGTAAAATATAAAAGACAAGGTTGCACCAAGTGAATAGATACCCACCATGTAGATAGCCACTCATGTTTAAAAAAAAGCATACAATAAAGTTAAACAAAAGGCTAGATCCTCCATGATTTTCCAAAAAACCACCCAGACAGAGAAACAACCAGTTAGACTGATTACACAGTATTCGGCTCAACATCAGAAAATTAAGAATATCATTAAAAAACAATGGCCACTACTTACTGCTGATCCGGCAGTAAGTCAGCATATTGGCCAGCATCCTCAAGTTACTTATAGGCGTGCCCCGTCACTTTGTGGCAAATTGGTCAAAAGTCACTTTGATCTTATTCCTCCAATCAGGGTTACAACACCAGGTACTTTTCCGTGTGGGCATTGTGCTATGTGCCCCTATCTAATTAATAATTCTATCACATATTTACCTAATGGAAAAGCTTATCATCTTAAACATAAAGTCACTTGTGAAACTATTATAAGTCCATTGTTCCCTCATACTGAGCGTGGATTACCTTGATCTGGTGGATTATTTCAACTTTAGCGCCCCCACTATCGATTTATCCTTATCGGTTTTTATATGTAAGTTCCAGCAGGCTGCTGCCTGGTGTGTTTTAAGTTGAGCTATATAGGCTATACCTATTACTGTGTTGAACATACATTATTAACACTTGGTCCTTAACCACAGAACACCATTATGTATAATGTTTTGGCTTTAGCTGTGCCATTTTTTTCCTCTCATTTTTCTGTTTTTTTCAAATGAATTGGCCAGGACCTTAGGCGTCACCTGCAGCTGCCATACTAGTCGAGATCCAGTAGGTCGTTGTGCTTGGGTGGTGCTCCCATTGTCCACGGCCACAGGTGAGTCCTAGTTATGGCTCAGCAGAGGACAGGTGGGGTGGTTTTTGGGAGCATAGAGTGGAGGTCTGGATACACCTTACAGGGGGTCCAATTGCAGACAATAATGACTGTTTTTTTTTATATATTATTGTATTATAATGATTTTTTATTTCATTGTCCTTAATCAGATTTTGGAGGTCAGTACAATCCCCTGAGGAAGCCCATGGGGGCGAAACATGTTGGGATGTAAGCTGACGTAAGCCTATATCAATCTTGGCTGGACTCCATTATGCTATATGCTGTAACACATGGTTTCTATGTATACCCATGTTATATTACTTTGATACATTGTGTGTTTATAATAAAGATAATTGGTTTTAAGATAATTGTCATTGAATTATTCTACAGCACCGCATAATCCCCCTAGGGAGCTCATTCTTTCATTGTAGATACCCACAACCTTACATGTAGATGCCTAACCTTACATTTTGTGTGCCCTGTGAAATGGCATCAAACTTCAGTATTCTTTAGTTTCAGGAGCCCCCTATAGGTATCAGTTTAGAGTTACGGAGGAGGTCTTGTGTTAGAATTATTGCCCTCACTGTGGCGTGTGCAGCAATATGTTACACATGTATCAAAATCTATGTTTTCACGCGTAGGTGCCCCAACGCATGCATTTACATTTGTACGTGTGTATATGTGCGGGTGAGGGGTCTCAATTTTTTTTTTTGGGGGGGGATTTATGTGCTTGGGTGTAACTTTATTTTTTGCAAAGAGAAAAAAAAGTTGTTTTTTTCATAGTCCCCTGTGTGATGATTTTTAGGTGACAGGTTCTCGTTATTGAGATATGCAGACCCTGCATGTCTCCCCTGTGCTCCACCAGTGTTTGCAATGCAGATCGCATTGCAAAACATTATTTCCTGGCTGAGCTAACCATTGACATGGAGAGCTTGACCCGGAAGTGACGTCAGAGACATCGCTTTTTGGGTCACAGCAACAAGGGGAGGAGAGTGGACATGTATCTGCTCTTCTCCTTCCCTTCCAGCTGCCGCCACCCACCATGACTGTCCCGGGCCCGCAGATGGGCAAGCGGAGCCCAGTAAGCATGGTGGGGGCGCTTGCACACAACGCCCAAATGCTCACACCTCACAGGCAGGAGTCTGCCTGTCAGTTTCACACACAATCCCGGTGGCTGCAGCCACTGGATTGTGTGTAATACCCCCCCCTCGCCGTTGGGTCTGTACAATGTACGGACCTGGCGGCGAAAAGGTTAGGGTAAAAAAAGCAAAAGATACAGATTGTTTTCGTTTGTGCGAAATATTAAACAAATTGTCCTGTAGAAAAGTGGCTAAAAACTGGGTGTATGATTACTTCTTTCACAGTTCCAGGGGTCACATTCCTAATCCCTGGAAGCCCTCAGGGTCCACATAGCAGAATGCCACATAGGAAAATTCACCTGTTTGGTGAGGGGTTTGTTGGCTCCACTTTGCAGTTGGTTAATTGATGATCTGATTGTAGCTCATGACCTAGGCAATCTCTGACCCTTGGCGGGTTTGTGTGCCTTAAATAAAAGAAGCCAGCAATAAAATGTAATTTACTGGCAGGTTAAACGTTTTAGCTCTGGTATGGATTTTAAGGGGGGGTCCTAATCCAAAAAAACTGAAAAAGTCACCTTAAAATCCATAGCAAACCCTTGAACTAAGCATGCAGTGGCTGGCCAGGAAGCTGGGGGGGCGCCCCTTCTTCTGAATCATGTATGAACTGTGTATTTTAAATGTTGTCCTTTTCCTGCCCGGCGTATAGCAAAATGACGTCCGGGCGGGTGTTCCGTTATCCTGACTGATCGTCTATTGACATCCTCAGGATAACCTGCGATCGCACGCCCGTGCGGGCATGCATTGCAGAGATCAGTCTGACCCACCGCATTACTGATCAAGGTAAAATGCTTCCATTGGAAGCTTTTTACAATGTGATCAGCCGTGACCAATCATGGCTGATCACAGTTTAAACAGGAAGAGCCGTTTATTGGCTTTTCCTCTACTCAGGTCTACAGACCTGAGTAGTGGAGAGCTGATCGGCTGCTCACCTGACAGGGGGGTCTGCACTGAACGTTTATCAGTGCAGCCCCCCCCTCAGGATCGCCACACCGGACCACCAGGGAGCCGACCAGGACCACCAGGGAGCCCCCCCCGGGACCCCATAAGGTGGCTACCCAGGACCACCAAGGAGCCCACACTAGACCACCAGGTAAGGGCATACAGTGCACTGTAGGGATGGCACTGTGCCCATATGTGATGCCTGCCAGTGCCATCCCTAACAGTGCTATATGTACCAGTGCCATGTTACAGTGACCACCAGTGCCACCTATCAGTGCCCATCTGTGCCACTGATCAGTGCCCACCAGTGCCACCTATCAGTGCCACTTAGTGCCCAGTGCCATCTATCAGTGCCACCTATGAGTGCCCATCAGTGCCGCATATCACTGCCCCCTATCAGTGCCTGTCAGTGCCGCTTATCAGTGCCGCCTATCAGTGCCCATCAGTGCTGAATATATGTGCCTCATCATCAGTGCCACCTCATCAGTGCCCATCAGTGTAGCCTCATCAGTACCCATCAGTGAAGGAGAAAATGTACTTATACAAAGTTTGTGACAGAAACAAAGAAAAATGTTTTTTTTTTTCTAAATTTTCGGTCTTTTTTTTATTTGTAGCTCAAAAAATAAAAACCGCAGGGATGATCAAATACCACCAGAAGAAAACTCTATTTGTGGGAACAAAATGATAAAAAATTTTGTTCAGGTACGCATGTCTGCGCAATTGTCATTCAAATTGCAACAGCGCTGAAAGCTGAAAACTGGTCTGGGCGGGAAGTGTTCTAAGTGCCTGGTATTGAACTTGTTAAGCCTTAATAATATCTCCTTCCCTTTGAATTATATTAACTGCTTGCTGTCCTGTCTCAGTACATTAAGGCTCCATGCACACTGGACGCTATGTGGGCTCTCTCAGCGTCGGGCAGGAGAAGCTGCTTACAAAACGTTCTTTTGCAGCATTTTGTAAGCGGCGTTTATCGGCGTCTGCATTTTTGGACATTTTTTTTTCTTCATTAGCTTCCATTTACTGCAAAAAACGCCTGGCGCCGATAAATAGCCGTTTAGCGGCGTTTATGAGCGTTTAGCGGCATTTATTGGCGTTCAGCGTTTTTTGTGGTCAAGAGAACGACTTTTGAACGCCAATTCAGGGCGTTCAGATAACAGCCCAAGAACGCCACTGCTGATAAATGACAATTAACATCCATGTGTGCATGGACACATAGGATAACATAAAGTGGCGTTTTTGGGCTGTTTAAAAAACGCCAAAATGACCAAAAATGGTCGTTTATCAGATACAGCGTTTTTGGGCTGTTTAAAAAATGCCAAAACGACCAAAAATGGTCGTTTATCAGATACGGTGTGCATGGAGCCTTACTGCAGCTGGGTGGCATGGGCAGCCAGGATGTAAGTATATGAATTACACAGGTTCTGTGGCTGATTAAGGTGGTAATTAAACTCACTTGGTGCCTTATCTGCATTAAATTAGCCTCCGAACCTGTGTAACTCATATGTGTTCGGGTTTAAAGGGATGAGGTGGCAACCCTAGATGTAAGTCATCCTGTCTCTTCCTGTTTAGTGGCATGCAGTGCACTGCTCCTGCAACCACTATGTGCACCTGACACAGTGGATTTCAGCTCCCAGTACATGATCACTATGTCAACAAAGTTGTTATAAATGAATTTCACTCAAACCAGCTGTGTTTCCTATAGTGATGCTGTGATTGGGCCACAGTTCAAACAGCGATTAAAGTGTAAAAATAAAAAAAAATCCTGATTAACCCCCCTCCCAGAAGTAGTAAAGTATGGTGAGACTGAACTATTCTGATGAAAGTATGCAAAAAAAAATAATGAAAAAAATAATTAAAAAAAAATAAATAAAATTGTATTGATTTATTTTTTTTAACATACTGTCACCAGTCAGTATCCCTGATCACCACCACACCAGTCATGTTATGGTGTTATGCTGCACTGGTGACAGCATGTAAAGAAAAATTGTGAAAAAAAATGTATTTAATTTCTTCATTTTCCAAAAAATTGTGCCAAAAAAAATTACAACTTCAAAAAACTCACCACACCTCTTACTAAATACATCAGATTGTCTACTTTCCGAAAAGGGTAATTTGGGGAGTATATGTACTGTTCTGGTAATTTAAGGACATCAAGAAATGAAATAGGCTATTAATACATCAGGATTGATCAATTTTCAGATTTATATACCATAGTTTGTATATGCTATAACTTTCAGGCAAACCAATATACACACATGGGATTTTTTTTCACCAAAGACATGTAGCAGAACACATTTTGGACTACATTTATGAAGAAATTTGATTTTATTGGACATATTTTATAAAGTAAAGTAGAAAATATTGTTTTTTTTTTTCAAAATGCTTGGTCTTTTTTCATGTAAAGAGCAAAAAATAAAAACCCCAATTGTGATCAAATATCACCAAAAGAAAGCTCTATTTGTGTGAAAAAAAAACAATATTAATTTAATTTGCGTACAGTTTTGCACGACTGTGCAATTGCCAATTAAAATAGCATAGTGCTGAATGGCCTGGTCATGAAGGGGGTAAAACCTTCCAGAGGAAAACGTTTTCATTGATACATGTCTCCTATGGCAGTACCCAGTTAGACATGCAATTTTTAACAGAAGCCTGCACGTTGGCCTTGAAAAAGACCAGAAAAAAAAATCACAAGACTTGGCTCCTGAAGAACTTGGTTGTAAACCATGCATATGAGAAACAAAAAACAGCCCTAAAGCACCTAACTCCTTGTTTCTGTAACTATTGGTTGCATTCCCCAATTCGAATGCCTCGTACACACGGTTCAATGGTCTTATACAACAGGTCGTACGAACGACTGTTGTATGCGAAATTGATCGTTAGTATGCGCGATTAGAACTGCCGATGTACAACGGTCGTACAACAGGAGTTGTATGAGCAAACTATAAAACTTGGTAGTACCAACAAGCGGTCTTACGACCGTTATATCGTGTGTACAGAGAAGTAGGTCCAACAAGTTGTATTGTGCAAAACACGCATGCTCAGAAGTCAGGAACGGCCAGACACAAATTACATGCACCTGAACTTTCTCTTTATACGTTCATAACACGACACTACATTCAGCTTGGTCGCACGATCGTGTAGTGCATGTCAGTATGCTAGATACAACAGCCAACATACGATTTGGTCCGTTCGGTCGTATGACCGTCGAACCGTGTGTACGAGGCTTAACTCTCTCTCGCTTTTTAAGACCTCATTTACATGGTCAGATTGGCCATGGTGCGACAAGTATATTGCAGATATCTGCACCTGGGAGCTCAGGTGTTTGTGGATAGCTGCAACCAGGAAGTATGTACAAGGAAATGACAGCCAAAGGACATTAACAACTGAGAGTAACACAAACTCTTTGGCTTTATGTTTGGAGTTTACAGATGTTTTCAAGTGTTGAACGTCCAGTAAACCAAACTTTGCTCTGTTCAATCATCACCAGTGACTAGCAATTTCTGCAATAGATGATTAACTTTTTTTAAACAATGTGACTGATGATTTAAAAAATGGATAAATAGCCTTTTTTAACCTTTTAAATCTTTGGAAACATAGTTCCAGAAATAAATGTAAATGTTATGCAGAAGTATTCAGAATTTTATTAAATTATGTTATTAGCACAGTTGCACACATTTGACAAATTGTAGCTTATTTCATAAGGACACTTAAAATATTGAGTATCTACTTCATATGTATATTCAGGCTTCAAATGAATAAGATGAATATGCACAATAAAATAGAAACCAAGGGTGGTTGTCAGTTTTCTTTTGATTCCCATTAGTTCATATCAAGTGGAATCTAACATATATGAATATGCAAAAATCTCTGCACGGTGACAAAATCAACGTTACATTTCTTCAACTTCTACTAAAGCATCTATTGAGTGCTTTTTGTACTAGTCTCCTGTTGTGTATATTATTTACATTTTAATTATGCAAGAACAACGAAACTCATTTAATGATTAAACTTTACTTTTCAGAATTTGTGGCTATATTTGCAAATCTAAAGAACAGTAATCTTTTTTCTTTATATTTTAATAGCAACAGAATATTATATTAAGTATCAATGAAAGCAAACTTAATGATTTCAAACCTTTATATTTTACTAAATATTTTCACAACAAATAATATGATAATTGTTAGTTTTTAGAACAATACATAAAAGGTAGAGTTTACTTTGCGTATAAACTAATGCAAACTAACTTTAGGTGTGTAAACTTGCACAGCTGATGATCATTGTAATTTATTTCCATGATCATTTCTATGTTCATCAGTTCCACCTAGTATCCATTAGGGATAAGCGAACTTCTGCTGTTCGGTCATTCAGCAAACTTCCGAACAAATGGGACGTTCGACCATTTGTTCGCCCCCCGAACCAACCAAAATGCAATGTGGCACTGAACAATGCATTGCAAGCCCTGATTGGCTGAAGCAGTGAAAGCTTCAGCCAATAAGGCCACAGAGCCCTGTCAGAGTCATGATTGGACACTGCCATCATGACTTTATCCAATCATGGCTCATTCACACCCCACAGTATAAAAGTATTCTTTCAGGAGTGCGCATGTGTGGGACCTCTGGCAAGACATGCTAGCCGGGAGCTCCGCACCGGTCCGGCCTGTTTGCAGCCCGATTTAAGCCACCGCTTGGCCGGCACTGATCGGATCAGGACACGGCACCATCAAAGACAGATGGCATATGTCCAGCTTGCAGCCCAAGCATGAGGTCCACAGGCAACTCCGCTTTGATCCTCTTCCCATGGAGGCACCCAAGATGGTGGCCACGGTCTTACCATGTGGCGCAAAGGAGGTCAGTTCAGAGGGGACAAGCTCTCCGGGGGGCATACCATCCTCAGTTGGGGACCCTGCAACACCAGTTGGCCTCCCACTTGCCCTGCTAGCGTCCCCAGCATCTACAGAGTTGTTACTAAGGGGCATGGCAGCTGACTATTTAAACTCCCCTATCACTAACACCCCTGGGAGCATTAAGGACTCATAACAACAGGCCTCATCTCCACATGTACTACATCATGACCTGGGCCAGCTCCTTAACAGGTTTTCGGAGATGCTGTCAGCAGGCCTCACACAGAATGCAGAACAAATCACATCTACAATAAAAGCGGAGATCATAAGTTTGGGCACCCGCATTGACTCCATTGAGCAAGCAGTGGACCAGACAATGGCCAGAGTTATTCAGAACACTACATGCATACAATCCCTTCAAGATCAACTAGACACCGCTCTCTCTAAAATAGATGAATTGGAAAACAGAAGTCGACGTTATAACTTTCGTATCAGGGGTCTCCCTGAATCAATTCAGAATGTTCAGGGATCTGTGAAATCCTTAATCAAAGATTTACTGCCTGGTGTTCCAGAACATAAATTGGAACTAGATAGAGCACATAGGGCACTTCAACCTCCACACTCTGATGGACTTCCAAGAGATATAATTGTGAAGCCCCATTACTTCACGATTAAGGAAGAAGTCATGAGGAAATCCCAAACCTCTGACAAACTTTCACTCCTGGGACATCATTTTCAAATATTCGAGAACATCTCACCCACCATTATCCAAAAACGTTGCTCACTCAAATCGCTACTCACAGTTTTGTCACAGAAAGAAGTCAAATACTGATGGCCGTTTCCGTTTCATCTGAATTTCCAGCACAATAACAAAACCCTAGGTTTTTCCAGCTTGCAAGAGGGTGAAAAACTCCTTAAACAATTGGGTCTCATAACACAAGAAGCCATGGAGTTATCAACTTCGGGACAACAGAATTCATCTAAACGCCCTCCACCTGGCAGCCCGGCTGCCCCACTTTGGCACGTACTGAAACCCAAGAGGCAACAAGAGGCCTTGCATCCACCACACGGAGGAACAAATTCCACTTCAGGGAGCTTCCTTTTTCGACACCCTTGCTGATGTGAGGAGTGGGGTCTCCTGCCCCATACCATCGGGCATCTCTATGGGAGCACCCTAGGAGATTATCAACCTCTGCCTGGCTGTTGGGTGGAGGGGGAGAAAAACTCTCCTGAACAAACTGTTATTTTCTTGTTCTGGTTGCTGGTTTGTTCTGCTTTTCAAATCTCTACCCCCCTTTTTTTTTCTGCTAAGTTTACACGGTCAGCCCACTGACCTCCCAGGTCTTTCAAGGAAGGGGCACAGGTGACTTCTCGAACCCCCTAGACACAGGTTACATTAGAACAGTAACCGGCCCCTAGGCTGCGGAACTGAAAGCAGCCCCAACCCTGAACTCTTACAAGAACACCTGGGCTATCCCCCTTACTCGGCCCCCTTTGCCCACTTCATGGAGATATCCCCCCTGCCTCCCCCACTTGCACTTATTACCCTTACTTGGGGGAGTTTAATTTTATTTTTATTTCTACTTTTATTTATATTTTCCTGAAGATGTCTTTATTCTGGAGCAGATAGCACCCCCTCCCCCCTTCTGTTCTTTTGTCCTCAAAGACTTCACAGACCAGATCAGGATGTAACTTCCTGGGCTAGCAGGTTCTTGCATCCTGATCTCCCGCAGCAGCTTCTCAAGCACATACAGTTTGGAACTCATATTGTGACTTCTTTTGTTATAGTTAGATATTTTGCTCTTAAATGTAACCAGAGGGACATCCTCCTAAATTGGTGTCTGTTAATTATTATTTACTTGCACTTTCAGGCCACAGTTTTTTTTTTTTTTAGGCCGGTCTGCAGGGCCCTAGGGCCGGAGCGGTTTCACATGCTCCTTCCCCAGCTGAGTACTGGAGAATGTTCTCACAATGCTTGTCGGGATGACAACCCAAGTTTGGGTCACTTTATTACATGCCCCCTGGTGTAGGGGGAAAGAGCAAGGTTGGCCTGAATCGACCTTGCTCTCAGGACTTCCTGGCCCTGGAAGGGTCAGGAACTTCTCTTCACTTAGGCTACGTAATGCTTTGTTTCAACCTTTCATCTACACCCTCCTACTCTCTATCTCTTATTCTCACTGCTCACCTATACATATCTCCTTGCTCATCTCTTCTGACTTTTAAATGTTTTCTACTTTTCCAGTGGTCAGAGTGGATCGACAGGCCTACCTGGCAGATTTTACGCCCCCCCCCGGCTCCCAAGTGGCATCCCCGGGTCTCTCCTCACGCTTGCGGGGTAAGTTCCTCAGGTTCAGCTGCACAATCCCCCTCTCATGTCCATGGCTAACCCCCATCAGATTAAAACTTTATTTAAGGTAGCATCCCACAATGCACAGGGCCTTAACCCCCCTATTAAAAGGAGAAAGGTGTTTCAGCACTATCACTTCCTGGGCATTGAGGTGGTCCTGGTCCAGGAAACACACTTTCTGAATACTTACAACCCCACATTTCTGCACAGTAAGTTCCCAACCTTCTACATGGCGAATGCAGATTGCAAGAAAAGAGGGGTGGCCATCCTCTTTTCTAAAAACCTGCCCTTTACACATTCGCTTACAGATAAGGATAAAGAGGGAAGCTACTTCCTGGTCAAAGGACTAGCAAATGGGGAGGTTTACACCTTCATTTCCTACTATGCCCCCAATTGGGACCAGGTAGCTTTCTTCTCAAAATTAGTTAGAAAACTAGCCCAACATCTAGAGGTTATAGTTATCATGTGGGGGGAGGGGGGCTCGAACACAGCATTTGATAACCTGTTAGATCAATCATGGGACAATAGACCGTGCCCGAAAAAGCCCCCTAGACAGAGCACTAGAGTGGCACATATATTACTTAGTAGATACTTGGAGAGAGCTGAACCCCCAATCCACGGATTACACTCACTTCTCGGCCCCACATGGCACTTATGCCAGAATCGACCATATATTTGTACCTTCCACGGAGATCCCAGGGCAGCGAAGGACTCAATTCTAGACATAACATGGTCCGACCACTCGTTGGCCTTAGTTTCCATCTCATGCACCCCTATCATGCGGGGACCACAATTGTGGAGGCTCATTGAATCTCTTTTAAGCGATCCTGTTAGGGTCACCATGCTTGAAAATGACCTGAAAGAATATTTTGAACTTAACGACAAAGCAGATACTTCACCAGGATCTCTGTGGGGGGGACACAAAGCGGGGCAGATTCATTCAGATAGGCTCACAATTGAAAAAAGGGCGCCTTAGAAATGACCAGATTAGATCAGGAATTCAGGCAGCTCAGTAGAGCCCACAAGCTCCATCCCACGAGATGAAAATCTCACCAACCTTGAAAGAACCAGGCTTGAGCTTAACATGCAGCTAACCACCACAGCAGAGAAACATGTCAAGTGGACGCTAGGGAAATTATACTGCACCAAAGATCAGATAGGCACTAGAGTTGAGCGAACCGTAAAGTTTGGGTCCGTACCGAACTTTGGGGTGTCCATGACCCAGACCCGAACCCGGACATTTGAAAAAAAGTTCGGGTTTGGGTTCGGGGTATTTGATCACGCATGTTGAATAGCTGCAGGGCAGCCAATCAACAAGCGTTTCACTGGTTTGCCCTTAGAAGCCATCACAGCCATGCCTACTAATGGCATGGCTGTGATTGGCCAGTGCATCATGTGACCCAGCCTCTTTATAAGCTGGAGTCACTTAGTGCTGTATGTCACATGCTCTTTTGCTAGTGTAGGGAGAGGATGCTGCCGGCACTGTGAGGGACAGATTGCAGATATAATAACATCTCATCCTGCATTACAGAACGATCTGATTGTGGACTAGGTAGAGATTACTACTACTACTACTGCTTTTAGGGACAGATTGCAGATCTAATAACAACTCATCCTGCATTACAGAATGATCTGACTGGACTAGGTAGAGTCTACTGCTTAGAGGGACATATTATTGTTCTAAAATCATCTTCTAGTTCTATAGGGTCAGGTTCCTGCTGTTGCTGTAAGGGACAGATTATTGTTCTAAAATCATCGCCTACTCCTATAGGGTCAGGTTCCTGCTGTTGGTGTAAGGGACATATTATTGTTCTAAAATCATCGCCTACTCCTATAGGGTCAGGTTCCTGCTGTTGCTGTAAGGGACAGATTATTGTTCTATCTTCTACTAAAATCTTGTTATTATACAGGGAGATTCGTCATCTGAGATGGATCAGGTCAGTCTAGT
>BLSH010236688.1:54192-66230 GCA_018402905.1 Glandirana rugosa | reverse complement strand
AAATATATAAAAAAAACCTAAACATAAAATCGTTTGGAGAGATTTGTTTGCCAAATTAGGTTTCTGGTTGGTTCATTTACTTCCACCTATGGCTATTATATACACTTTAGTTAGGAAAAACCTAAAGGTCAGGATATTATGCTCAGTAGTGCTTTCCATTAACCACTTAAGCCCTGGAAGGATTTCCCAGGTTAGGACCAGAGCACTTTTTGCGATTCGGCACTGCGTCGCTTTAACTGACAATTGCACAGTCGTGCGACGCTGTACCCAAACTAAATTTGCGTCCTTTTTTTCCCACAAATAGAGCTTTCTTTTGGTGGTATTTGATCCCCTCTGCGTCATTTCTGATCATCGCTATAAACAAAAGAAGAGCGACAATTTTGCAAAAAAAAAAAAACAAATTTCTTACTTTTTGCTAAAATACAAATCCAAAAAAAATATATAAAAAAACATTTTTTCATCTGTTTTGGCCAATTTATATTCTTCCTCATATTTTTGGTAAAAAAATCGGAATCAGCGTTTATTGATTGGTTTGCGCAAAAGTGCCCGCGTTTACGGATGATGAGAATTCATTTCTGGGGTTTTAATTTTTTACTAATAATGGCGGCGATCTGCGATTTTTAGTGGTACTGCGATATTGCAGCGGACATGTCGGACATTTTTGACACTTTTTTGGGACCAATGACATTTATACAGCGATCAGAAATTTAAATGTCCACTGATTACTGTATAAATGTCATTGGCAGTGAAGGGGTTAACCTGCAGGGGGAGATCTAGGGGTTAACTATGTTCCCTGGGTGTGTCCTAACTGTGGGGGGGCTGGGCTACCATGGGCATGAGAGATCTAACTGATCCCAGTGACAGGGATCAGTAGATCTCCTATGCCCCCACTAACGGAGCGGGGAACCGCCGTGTTTACACCGTTCTTTGGCTGTGGCCATTCATCTTGGCTCGCCAGCGGACATCGGGTCCGCTCGAGCCGCGGGCACACTCCTCAGGAGTGCGGCGGCAGCGCGCGCACGCCCCCTAGCGGGCACTCGCAGATTGCCGATTTTTTCACGGCGATTCGCGCCTAGCGTCCACACTGCCGCCGTAAATAGACAGTAGGCAGTGTGGAACCGGTTAAGGTAAATTTGTTACAGCTTGTGCGAAATAGTTTTTTTTTTTTAATACATTACCACCTGTTGTTTTAATGTAGTTACATTTTAACAGAAAAAGACTCATTTTTTTGTTTTTTTTACATTTGTTTTTTTCCTATGTTTATGCATATGTAAGTATCTACTGTAAGTATCCTGCTGAGCTTCAATAACTGTATATTTTTTGTCAAGAGCAAAACCATTTGAACACAAATGGGCCTAATACTGATGTTTGTGGTACACAACAACAAAATGTGTCCTTGTTTGAACATGCCCAATTTAAAAAGCAACAGTTAAATAATTATCCTTAGTCATCAAATTCTTTAGATATTCTTTAGAAATAAACAGGAAATCTGTGGGTCTTCTAAAATGCTGCCTATACTGAAGGCAATTATGAGGCAGTTTCATACACTTTTATTTTTTTACTGCAAAAAATAAGGCAATCTACAACCAAGAGTTTTAAATGTTTCACAATCTAATAGCAAGTGTTTGTGGTAGGTTACATGGATCCATTTGGTTGTTTTTGCAAAAGTGGTCATCGTTTCCTAAAAATAGCTGGGTTTACAGTCAGTATTAGAAAATATATCCTGGGAATCACCTCTAAACCCTGTAAGCTATTAACATTCATGGGGTTGATTCACTAACGCAAGGGGATTTGCTCCATTGCTTTGTGAATGAGATAAAGCTCTGTTGACTTCTATTACCCAATTGTGTCTTTTTTTTCCTTGCAGGTGTTTGGATATACTTTGCAAAGTGAAGTTTCACCACATTCACTAAGCTCTGGGGAAAATTATGCCCCAATTGTGCCCCAAAGTGCAAATTTCTTCCTAAGCAAAAAACCTGCTTGCCTTTAGTAAATTAAAGTAGAAGTTCACCCAAAACCAGCTAACTCTAAATCTACTGGCAGCCACATTTTAAAACTAATCTATTTAACTCTGTAAGGAAGAAATTGTTATAATACTTTTTCTGAAGCTGATCTGGCCCAGTCTCCAGCAGCGGAAGCTGTGTGCAGGAGAGAACCAACACCGGCACCGGCTGGGAAATGCCTGGGAAATGACATCACCCATAGAGTTATTATGGGGCTTCCATTGTCAGCTGCCTCTCCTGCACACGTCCACACATAGAAGCCACCACTGACAGCTCAGCGTGGGACCTGATCAGAGCGGCCTCAGAAAAGGTATGTATAGCCATTTCTTCTTTACAGGGTTAGATACGGTAGATTTGTTTTAGTATGTGGATATGGAAACATATCAGCTGGAACATGAATGCCACATCCACAGTATTTTTTATTTTTTTTACAAATAAGCCTTGCTGAATAGGAAAGTGAATAGGTAACATAATTAAACCAAATAGGGTGGAAATGAATAGAAAACAAGAGTATCAGAAGTTAAAAGAAAAGGGTGGAAGCAGCTCAGGGATGCCATACATCTACAAATGGGGAGCATAGAGCAGAACGTAAAACAGAAAAGAACTATCTTCTTCAAAGAAAGTTTGAAGAAGACCACGTCAAATAGAAGCTACATAAATTCCAGAAGAGGCAAGAATTGCAACATTGAATTGACACATTGAATGGAAAATGCTATGAATATTTGTCAGATGTATAAGGTAAACGGAAATATGCACATGAAAGTATAGGGATTAGGTGTGAAATATAATATTCCACAAATAATACACACTAATACAGCGAGCATAGCCTATCTACTGAGTTGTTCAATTTTTCATTCATTTATTTCTGTACTGGCCAGGTCATTTCATTTCATTTTGTGTGAACTGGTGATCTTGGAACAAATCTTCAGGTGATGCTGGCACACCTACATGGCTGCTTCTAACATTAAGAAAACCTGGTGTAAAAAATGCCAGAACTAAAAAGTTTCTTCCATCATCCATCATTTAAAGCAGTGTTGCCAACCTCCCGCAGCGTTTTTTACTGACAAATCATGGAAAATCTTACTGGCAGAGTACATTTTTTACTGGCAACCTGAAAAATAACTGAACTCCTATTAAAAACTAAGATAATTGATATTTAAACACAACAGGAAAACACTGACAATACCCATATCAAGCAGTTTGCCCAGTTTACACTTAAAAAGTCAGCACAGCATGACAAATTATCAGACCCTGATATTTATAGACAGTTCTAAAAATCACTGATTTTTACAAACTGTCAGTAAATTTACTGGCAGTTGGCAACACTGATTTAAAGTCATCTTGGAAGTTTGAAAATGATTAGCAATACAGAAAGCAGAGAGAGTGGAAGTTAAGCAGCACAGGCTTCAGAAAATAAACTCTTACTGCCCTCCTAGTGACCCATATGAAGCTATCTCTGCTTATTCTGTAGGTGTCAGATAAAGGTAAATTGAGTGAAGGTTCTGACTTTAGCACAGTAGCTATCTACATTTAGTAATTCACTGAATGCCATCAATTGCTGCCTTGTTCTCTTTTTTTTTTTTTTTTTATAAAAATGTTCTTGCAGGTTTTAATATCATTACAATAATAAAAGAGATTTTATCTGCCCATCTGGTCGGACACAGTGCTGCTTCCATAGTTTTTCAGTCTGTAATACCTGAGTCTCCACGTCCGTTAGCTTGCGTGTTTGCTCTGCAGTTTGAGCTAGCAGGTTTGTTCCGATTTCCAGCATGTTGATTGTTTGATTCTGCACAGTTGATCGCTCCGAATCTGTTGTCTCACCTCTAATATTGTCATGAATGTAGCTTTCTAGCTGAAATACAGACATGATGAAAAATCCATAAGTATTCCATTATTTAGTGATAGGCCTAAAACAGGGTGAGGTGGGTTTTGTATTCTTGAAATGGAAATTTAAAGAGCCAGTCCTCCCAAAAGTGATATTTTATTTATGGATGGAGCTTGATGGGCTAATCAGTTACTGTCTTTATACTTGTTTTGGATACAACAGTGATCTCTCCCTGCCATTCCTGCATTTTCTCAACTATGTTCCTATCCACATGCGTTAATTTACTAAAGCCGGAGAATGCAAAATCTGGTGCAGCTCTGTATAGAAACCAATCATCTTCCAAGTTTGTTTTTTTTTGCCAAAGCTTAATTTAACAAGCTGAAGCTAGAAACTGATTGGCTACCATACACAGCTGCACCAGATTTTGCACTCTCCAGTTTTAGTAAATCAACCCAACTGTGTTTCCTGTATTGCAACTCACATAGCAATTGGGCAGAGATATTACACTAATTGTATCGACAAGAGATATACAATTTTGTCCGGTGAATTTAAAAATTCCCCTACTTATAACTGGCCTAAGCCCAACAGCCCCCCTCATGGTACCTATACTCTCTTATATTTACTTTAGATTAGCCTGCAAAAAGATGGCCTTTCCATTAGGGCCTATTGAGAACAGCCGTGCAAGTACAGTACCAATGACCCCCATCAGCTCAGAAGAGGACTTGAGAAATATCTTAACGCATATCTCAACCCAAAAACAATAAATAACACATTGCAGCTTACCAATATAAGTCTTTAGATGTATTGCTGCATTTTTCAGTTTTCTTTCAAGATTTGTTTTTCAATATTTTTACCTGGTAATCCTGGGAATAACACTTTCTTGTCCCTATTATTATTATACAGGATTTATATAGCACCAACTGTTTGCGCAGCGCTTTACAACATGAGGGCAGTTACAATACAAATTACAGTGCAATACAATTCAATACAGGAGGGATCAGAGGGCTCTGCTCGTTACAGCTTACAATCTAGAAGGGAGGGTCAAGTGGAACAAAAGGTAATAATTGTGGGGGGTGATCAGATGGAGAAAATGAAAATACAGTTGTTAGGTGTGGGTAGGATAGGCTTCTCTGAAGAGGAGGGTTTTCAAGGATCGTCTAAAAGCTAACAGAGTAGGAGATAATCTGACAGATTGGGGTAAGGAGTTCAATAGGATAGAAGAGGCTCTGCAAAAGTCCTGGAGATGAGCATGGGAGGAGATGACGAGGGAGCTAGAGAGCAGGAAGTCTTGAGGAGAACGAAGAGAATGATTAGGGTGGTATTTTGAGACTAGGTTAGTGATGTAGCTGGGGGCAGAGTTGTGGATGGCTTTGTAAGTAGTTGTGAGTATTTTGAATTTCATTCATTGGGTGAGCGAGAGCCAGTGGAGGGATTGACAGAGAGATGTAGCAGACACAGAGTGATTGGTAAGGTAGATGTGTCTGGCAGCAGCATTCATGATGGACTGAAGGGGGGATAGCCTGTGTAGGGGTAAGCCAATAGAGGCAAGCCAATAAGGAGGGAGTTTCTGTAGTCAAGGCGAGAGATGACCAGGGGGTGAATTAAGAGCTTTGTTTTGTCATTGGTTAGAAAGGGGCGTATTTTGGAGATGTTGTAGAGGTTGAGGCAGCAAGATTTGGACAGTGATTGGGCGTGGGGCTTAAAGGACAGTTCAGACTCCAGGACTACACCTAGGACTACCCTATGTGCCTATGTGGTATGCTCACTACTTTACTGTATCTATGGAGGGAGCCATGCTTGTTACACTAGGCTGCTCATCTGATTTAGACAACAAGGACATTTTAGGCTTGGTCACACATACAAGTTTGGCCAAGCACAAGTGTGTTTCCATGTATTTCCATGCATCATGTGTAGGGGAAGCCCATTCATTTCAATGAGTTGCCCTAAGAATTGCAAAAAAGTATTCCCTGACCTTTTCCAAAATTTGGCACACATGAAAACATGCACATTTCAAGAGGTGTGGCAGTGCCATTAACAATTATTGCCATTGCCACGCATCTGCTAAAGCACACACTTTTGTATGAGTTCCTGACACGCAAAAGTCTGAACCTTATATGCTATAGAAGCATTCGTAGTCATAACTTTATGTGGACATGTTTAATAAACACAGTTTTATTTAATTTCATTTACAACATTACAAGACATTCATAGGTGTGCGCAGCCTATTGCATTAGGGTGTGCACCTCAAAGCTCAAACACACATGTGTGTGTATATATACTGACGGTGTCAGTAGGGCAGTGGATGGTCTCAGTAATTTTTATTTTTATTATTTTTACAATATTATTTATTTTTTAATGTTTTTTTACAAACCTTTTAGGAACCCTGTTAGGGGGTTTTGGTGAAATATCAGGGGTTTAAACAGGGAAGCTGGGTCACACAGGGTGTTTAGGGTGTGCCCAGGCAAACCTGGCATACCCTGTGCACATGCCTATGAAGACATTTAAAAAAAGGTCTGGACCTTACTTTATTTATCTCCATTGCATGGGGGGGGGGGGGGGGGTTGTAACTTACAAACAATACTGTAGCTAGGAAGGAACATAACATTCTATATGATATAAGCTCAGATCACAAAAATTATCAAGGATCAACAGGTGTTTTCTGTACTTGCTAAACATATTTTTAGCCTGAAAAGTGAAAACTAATGATGCCACCACAGAAAAGGACTTTTGACCTGCAGTATATTATATTTTTGTTCTTGGGTTTAGATATACTTTAATTACCTGTGTGTTTTCAAGACTGCACATATCCCACACTATTCTCCTAGAGCCTGGAAATTCAGTAGTCTACAGCAACCAACCAGATGTAAGTTTTTTTTTCTTTCTTTTAAATCAGTCAGAATAATGGATTGCTGTACTTTGCACTAAACCTTTGTGTATATTTATTTTGAAGTCTCAAGAAATGGGATTCGATCGTATTACTTAATGTTGTCAATGACATAACTGTTCACCATATTTGGAGGGATATTGTATTCCAGTGAGTGATGTCACATCCCTAGACTTCCCTGCAGACTTCCCTGCATGCTTAAATTCTTTGGCAGAGATCCCATTCACTTCAAGTAGATGAAAAAGCCATTAGGTAATTCAACTGTACAGTGGCTACCTAAAGCTTTTTCAGCAGTTTGCATTTCTTAGGTGCTGTATACGTGTGTGTATGCATATTCTTCATGATACTGGAACACATCTCATCAGCTCATCATGCATTTTGTATGCAGTTAAACTGCACTAAGACTGCACAACTAGAATATAAAACATGTGCGGAGTTCCTTTAAATTGTCGTACATCAAATCAGTTTGTATTGTTTTTATTATCTATAAGTGAAGGGAAACGTATGTGTGCAGAAACTCACAGAAATCTGTCAGTAGAAATTGTTCCTTTTTTGATTCTTCTTTAAACTTATACAAAATGAAATCTAACAGGTTGATTATAGCTGAATTCCAGGCAGATATAAAAAACACAAGTTCATGCAGCTTTGTAATAATTAATACATCATTATATGACATTTTTAGTGCAAACCGTGTAACAGTGTAAGTGCCTGAAGGATATTTTACACTATGATTATTGTTGTAGACATATGGTGGTAGTTGATTGTATGTAAAATGCTAATTCCTCCTTTCTGACATCATGAATGCCCAAATGGCAGGCAGATTTGCTTTGCTTTTCTGGTCAGTGTCCCAGGATACATATATTAAATGATTTGTGTCTAACAGCAGACTGCTGGCTGGTTAAGCATATTAGAGAGAGAAACAGTCTTGCCCCCACAGACAGCTTACTTGTGGCTATTTAGTGCAGTCCTATTTAAACCTTGAATGTCAACTTGATGAATAATGGGCAGAAACTATTTTTTTCAAAACATATGCACAGACAATCAAGTCTTGCACGCAATAATTTTTTTGACAAGATTAACTTTAGCCTTGTTGTATTCAATAGTCAGGGTTGAGTTAGCACATGGTGGCATCCATAGCTTGCAGAGGACCCCTGTGCAGAAAAGCAGTTTAGTCTCCCTTTGAAAAATCATCACTGCTGTTCACCACATGTGTAAACCCTTCATTAGAGTATCTATACATTTCAGGATCATGTTTGGCCAATCATTGCCTGACCTCAGAACTTCTCATACTGCATCTGCAAGCTCTACATACAGTAGGCAAAGCTTATCTTCTAAGACCAGTTTCCCCTATGAATTATAGATTTGAGCATTGAGTAGTAAAATCCCCAATGTTTCAGGTCCCAGGGAGCAATGAGTGCCGCATACAGCCACCAACACAAACCAATGGCCATACACAGGTATGCTTGGGTAAATGGTGATGCCTTCTGTACCTGCTTTTCCCCATGTGTACGACACTTCTTCCCAGATGCCTAAGTGGTACATTTAAGGGACAACCACTGTACATAGTGGCATACAGCCATTCACTTGTATTGGCAGCTGTAAGCAACATGTGCAGCTCACCAGGTGCCAAAAAGAGTCAGGGATTTCATGCCTCAGCTCACTAAAGCCTTGTACACACGAGCTGATCGTTGGTCTACCAAACATCCAACTTTTTCCCAAATTAGGCGACTGTGGTTTGGTCTAGTGTACTAACATGAATCAAGTAATCGGCCAACAAAGCCGAACATAGTGACGTGTTCGGAGTGTATAACGAGGAAGTTCAGGTGAATGTAATTTGTGAATTGCAAACACAAGTTACACGACCAAACACTTCCGGGATTCCGAGTATGCATGTTTGCACTTCCAACTTTTGGTTGGTCAACTTCTGTATAAACGTGCCAACAATCGGTCAACTCCTTGTTGGCCAACACAAGTTTTCTAGTCGGACCGTGTGTACAGGCTTTAAGTGTACGTGTGCATGATGTCTAAAGGCCCTTACACACGGTCCGATTGTTGGTCAACAACGGTCGTCCAACAGCCTGTTGGCCGATAATCCAGTCGTGTGTACACACGATTCTACAGCCGATTTCCAATCGTCATCCAACAGTCCAAGTTGGACGACAAGACTAGAAAACTTGTGTTCAATGGGTACGCTTTAACTCCTTGGGATATGTGGAGAATATGCCCACATCCCTAAATGAAAATTAGATTTGATGCAAATTAGAAAAACAAGACCCTCTGATGGGACTTTAAAGGGCATAGACTCCACTCAAACAAGAGTACAAAATGGTATAAAATAATTTCTAGTTTATTACAAAATTGTAGTTAAAATAAAAAGGGGAAAAGGGGGAACAAGGGATGAAATGGGATACATTTAACCCAATACACAGGTACTATAAAAATGCAACAGTACATATAGCAGAACCACTTATTTAATGCACTACTGTGTAATTGAAACAGAGTGCAACCCAACGCGTTTCAAGATCGTGCGATGTTCCTCTTCATCAGGGGGAAGTGGTGGTATAGCTCATATCTATCGTTCAGGCATATATATAGCACGAATGTAGGTTCTCATATATAACTATTGCAGATTAAAAGCAGGAATGAAAGATGCTGCTGCCACTGGTATCAAAAAGTCCATGAAGGTAGGTAGTGATGTTCGACCCCAACACTGCCGATTGTAAAGGGAAGGGAAGGCGGGAGGGGTTGTGGGGAGGGGGAATGAACCACCCCACCCACGGCTGGATTCCAGGGAAGACTACTGAAAGTGGGCTGCACGGTGGTATGGGTCAACCCGTGCCGTCTATAGTGTGTATAGATACTGTATGGGCAGTAGGAGGGCTGCGTGAGAATAGAGCAGATGCCAATGGATATCCGTTATAGGTATAGTCCAAAGGTTAAGCAAGGCACACTGTTGTATGAGGGCACTGGGAACGAGAGAGCTACACATGTAAAGATCCTGCATGTGCAGTGAGGCTTTCATCCACTCCTCTTCCCACCATCTGATGTACGGTTGGAAGAGCTTGTCTCCACATTGTGCCTTGCTTAACCAGTGGACTATACCTATAACAGATACACCATATCCATTGGCATCTGCTCTATTCACACACAGCCCTCATACTGCCCATACAGTATCTATACACACTATAGACGGCACAGGTTGACCCATACCACCGGGCAGCCCACTTTCAGTGAGTCTTCCCTCCTGGAATCCAGCCGTGGGTGGGGTAGTTCATTCCCCCCCCACAACCCCTCCCGCCTTCCCTTTACAAGCGGCAGGGTTGGGGTCGATCATCGCTACCTACCTTCATGGACTTTTTGATACCAGTGACAGCAGCATCTTTCATTCCTGCTTTTAATCTGCACTAGTTATATACGAGAACCTACATTTATGCTATAAATATGCCTGAACGATAGATATGAGCCATATCACCACTTCCCCCTGATGAAGAGGAACAACGCACGATCTTGAAACGCGTTGGGTTGCACTCTGTTTCAATTACACAGTAGTGCATTAAATAAATGGTTCTGCTATATGTACTGTTGCATTTTTATATTACCTGTTTATTGGGTTAAATGTACCCCATTTCATCCCTTGTTCCCCCTTTTCCCCTTTTTATTTTAACTACAATTTTGTAATAAACTAGCAATTCTTTTATACCATTTTGTATTCATGTTTGAGTGGAGTCTATGCCCTTTAAAGTCCCATCAGAGGGTCTCGTTTTTCGAAAACTTGTGTTAGCCAACAAGGAGTTGACCGATTGTTGGCTCGTGTGTACAGAAGTTGACCAACCAAAAGTTGGAGGTGCAAACACGCATGCTCGGAATCCATGAAGTGTTCGTTCGTGTAACCTGTGTTCGTATTTCACAAATCACAGTCACCTGAACTTCCTCGTTATATGCTCGGAAGACGTCACTACATTCGGCTTTGTTGGTGGATTACTTGATTCATGTTAGTACGCTAGATCAAACCGCCGTCACCCAATTTGGGAAAACGTTGGACGTTCGGTTGACCAACGATCGGCCCTGTGTGTGTACGAGGCTTAACTTGACTGGCCTCAACACTTTAAATTGTATGCATACTCAAAAACAAAAATTTAATATATTCGTAGCTTACAAATCCATAAATGTTGTGATTGCATTTGTTTTCTTTTTTAGGCTTTTTTTTCCTTTATTTTCTCCTGCCAGTACCATACTTCTTGTCTTAAGGTAAAAATATACATTCAGTGTATTGTATCTATGCACTATGAAACAGAAACGTCATTCAAGGACAAGATTATAGAGCATCCCATCCTCTCCATAACATAGACAGGAGGGGTTCTGTGTTTTTTAGGGAGGACTTGAAACCAAGGACCTGATAAAAGTGCAGCACAGGCAGGGAGCACAGGAAGTTATCAGCTGACAAGATTGGACAGAATCAACAGGTTTTTTTGCACTTATTGAACAGATATAGAAAAAATATATATATATATTTAACATACCAAAAGGGATGAAATAAGAGAAGTTCATAGTTAGGGTTTATATAACCTCTAAGTAAGCTTAGTAACACAGAGATAATAAGGCCAGCGGGAGAGCCAACAAGTGGCTGAAGCCAAAACAGGGGCACGTGGTTTTAGGGTGGGAGCTGGTCTTGGTAGCATCTTTGTGTGGGCCTTCATAACTTTTTTACATATGCATTGCAACAGTTTGCATCTAATGTCAGCAGTTGTCTGCCTTACCAAAACATCAGTAAATAACAATATTTAAAAGTAGCCAATCAGAATTTGGATTTTGTTTTGCTACAGTCAAACCAGTGAAATCTTTATTAATAACGGATGGACCTTTGCCTTTAAATAAGGCTATAATATTACAATAGTTAGTGTTATTGTAAACTGCAAAATCTCCGGTTTCCAGCTAAGTCAATTCAGCCTGAGCTAAACTATAGGGATCAGTACATGAGAAAGTTTGGGTGTCACTTGAAAGAGAAATTTTTAAACAAAATGTAACATCTCTTCCCTGAATAACCAAAGTAAGCAGACCATGACTCTACAAATACTACAATCTTTTACACCAGACACAATTAACTTATACAAAACTCGATCTATCCTAAAGAATATACTGAACGGGAATCTCTCCGTAGGTACTGACAGTCTTTAACGTATCACAAAAAAAAAAACTCCCCCCCAGGGCTGACCTTAAGATTTTACGGGTAATTTCCTCATTCGCCTGGACCATAGCACTCTGTAAACGTGTTAACGGGGTGTCTCAGGTTATTCAATTAACACAGACCACATTTTCTAACATCATA
>BLSH010236688.1:9220-19681 GCA_018402905.1 Glandirana rugosa | reverse complement strand
TACAGACCCCCCTCCCACAACACGACACACCACCCCCCTCCCCTTATGCACCTGAGTGGAGGCAGAACAGTTTTCAATGTAACACCGGCAATGCACACCACACTGTCCCTGAGTGAGAGCAGCTGCCTCCTATCTATCTTCTGGGAAGACTGTCCACAAGGTTTAGGAGCGTGTCTATGGGAATGTTTGACCATTCTTTCAGAAACGCACTTGTGAGGTCAGGCACTGATGTGAACGAGAAGTCCTGGCTTGCACTCTCCTCTCCAGTTCATCCCAAAGGTGTTCTATCAGGTTGAGGTCAGGACTCTGTGCAGGCCAGTCAGGTTCCTGCACCTCAGACTCGCTCATCCATGTCTTTATGGACCTTGCTTTGTGCATTGGTCCAAATCATTTGGTGGAAGGGGATTATGGTGTGGGATTGACCCAGCAGTCTTCCTTACACAGCTTATTTATTATATAGAACAAGCACTGAAAGTAGAACTTTATGGAAAAAACAACACATGGGCAAACAAGCAGAATTTTTAATGCAGAAGAGACATGATGTCTCTTCTGCATTAAAGTTACTTACCTGCCTTTCTCTCATGCACGGCTCATTGTACAAGTTCGGCAATGCTGAGTTGACTGAACTTCCACCTATGCACAGGAGTGATGTCATCTTGGCCCAGCCAAAGATAGTGGCAGGCAACTGATGCGTGGAAGTCAGTCGACTGAAGATGACAGCGGCGACCATGGTGCTCTGGGATGCCGCATTACTGGAGCCAAGATAAGTATATTTCCGCTTTAAAGATCAAATTGTACTGCCTGCTCCCTTTAAATCTCGGGCGCCTACCTAGTCCACATACAGTACATATCACACAAGCTTTATTACCTTCTCCTTACACCACTCTACCTTGGACAGGCAGGGCAGGGACCATTGTGTCGTGGACCTTGAAAATCAGAGGTGATCCTGATACCCCTAATCCCCTTCACCCCTCAACACACCTTCTCCCCAATCCACACAAAACTGCCTTGCTGGAGCTCTCCTTTGTCAAAGTCATTTGTTTTGTACATTGATTTCATGCATTTGTTTTAGTATCTTAGCAACAGGGTTTAAACATGGAAGTTACTCTATCTAGTCTGACATTTTATTACATCTTAATGGCAGCTTTATGTGCTTTATTTAACAAAAGTATAATAAATCTGGATTGTTAATCCCATGTGGATATGTTATGTTTGTTTCTTTGCCCATGAAAAGGAAGGTCCATAAATCGGGAACATAAAAGTATAAAGCATTTTTAATACTATATGAGATTTTCCATATTTGGAATTACAAAAATGGAGATGTTGTAAAGTTGGCATGCATAATGCAAACTGAAAATTATGTCTGAAAGTTACATAATCAGCATTTCAGCTGAAATGGCCTTGTAATCCTGTTCATAATGCAGCCAGAAAAGTCATGCTTACATCAAACTATAAAAACAAGTTGATTGGCTTCTGTAATGAAAAGAGACTGGATTTTGAAATTCCACTGCGCTGGAATAACCCATTTTCATGCTTTATAACTAAACACAGCAGTGTGCATCATAAAAAAGATATTATTATCGGCAAACTGGGAGTGCTCTCAGCTTCTCCGTGTAGCCTTCTTTAAAGAGACTCTTTCACTTTGCCCTGAAATCTGCTCATATCAAATACCAAGTACAGGATTATTCAAGGGTTGCATTAGTATATTTATATGTAGCGCTACTCCCATAGGAGCCACAGGAATACTGTCCAGGTATTCTCAAAAGCTTTGCCCCCGCAGCCAGGCACACAGGCTCATCCACACATTTCTCCAATGACCAGTCTAGGGGTGTTGTTTTTGTTGTTTCTTTTTTAATTATTTTGGAGAACTTGGATACTGTTGAAGGAATTGAGTGGGATACTCCAAAATTAGGAACTATGTATAGGTTGATAAATGAATACTCTCTTTCTGGAAAAGTAGTAATAAAGTCTGTGCTTGCAGCTAACAGTGGGCTTTAGCTTTGAAATAGTAGTAGTAATAGTAATAATAGTAGTCGTAGTAACTTCAAACTCCTTATTTTGGAGCCACAAGACCAGAGTCCCATTTACAGAGAACTTCAGAGTATCAACTGAGCAGCAGCCGGCGGGACAGATGTGCTGAATGGACCCCTCACTCCCTCTGGGCTCTCATGCTGCAGCATGAGAGCCCAGAGGGAGTGAGGGGTCCATTCAGCACGTCTGTCCTGCCGGCTGCTGCTCAGTTGATACTCTGAAGATCCACTGGAGGAGCATTAAAGACCACTGTACTCTTCAAAGGGCAGCAGAAGGAGACGTTTGGCTCTTCAGAGGAATGCTTATGGAGTACATGAGGGGATTGTGAACCCAAGATTGAGAGTGGTCTGCACCTGATAAAGAGATTAGACTGATGGTGATCGCCTTATTGTCTTTTGGACACCCTGGAATGGAGAGTTTCTGCTGGTGTCGGCTCCTGTAATAAGAGCCAACTTTTGGAGGTGAGCTGCTAGCATATTTGGTGAAGGTGATTCACACTGGAACACTGGATATCTCTGCTTTTTGCATGGACACATTGACACAGGGTGTCTCATATTAACACTTTTTTGATCCTTAGCGCTGCACTCATCGTACTATCTTTAAGCGTTTTCAATAAACTTTCAAAGAACATCTATAGACATCAAAAACAGTAACCTTAGATTTGCTAAATAATTCACTGCTTAGTGCAAATTTTCAATAAAAAATTAGAAGTGAAAAACTGTATATTATAAAGTGCAATTATGAACTGTCCATCAATCCGCCGTGGTGAAGTGCTTGAATCACAAAACAGTGCCTGCTCCCAAATGCTTGTATAAGTGACACTTCACTATATTATAAAGTGCAATTAAGAACTGTCCATCAATCCACCATGGATAGGTGCTTCAATCAAAAAACAGTCCTTGCTCCCAAATGTTTGTGTAAGTGACTATTCCACTTTTACTTCCAGCCACCATCTATTCAACTCTAAGTGCAATGTGTGCTCCCCTTCATGTTTTGACCTTAAAGGTTAATAATCGCAGTTTGGTTATTCAATAGGGTTATTTCAATATACACCCCCTCTGGTTCTCCTCTGCATATGGAATAAAAAGAAAGCTAAAGAAAGCTAACTTGGAGGGTATTGGGACTTTAAATGACACACGAGTGTGAGAAAGAGATGCTGGATGGATATGGTAAAACAATTTATTATAGAAATAGAATATTTTCATAGTATATATCATATAATCAATATTCAAATAGGTCAGTATAGACCCAATATATAATATGTGTACATGGATACAAAGATACAAAGCATACATTTGATGGTATACAAAAAATTGCCCCCACCCATCACATTGATGTGGTTTTGTAAAATAGTCCATTATCGATAAACCTGCGTTGTCCATGTCTTCCAAACACCCCCGCAAGGAGTTGGTCTAGAAGACCTTGTAAAAAATTGTCTTAGGTAAAGCGTTTGGCGGCATCTGGTGGCTCTATGCACATTTTGTGACTGAATGTCACTCATCAGGAGCAGGCTTGTCACTTGTCTAAGGTAAAGAAAAAAATTCATATAGATATATTGGGAAAAATCACCATGCGGGAGGAAACGATAATCCCCCATAATAAAAATTCCCAAGAAAACCAACCTGTTGTACCCATGGACCGTACACACGCAGGCGGGGAGGGGGGACCAACAAGGGGCATCCACAAACGGGAGCTGAGGCGGGAGGCATGGCAGCAAGATCCCCCCAGGCAAGCCAACATGCAGGCACGGGCATCTCCAGGGTGAATGTGTGTCTGGAGAAGGAATGAATGGTGATATAAGACTGAGTCGAAGATAATTGTGAGCAGGTGCATCATGAGGGACTGAAGAACCGTGGTTGAAAAAAAAAAAAAGGAAAAGGGACGGTTTGGGTTATGAATAATGGTAAAAATGAGTGATATGTGTAAATACTAATGTAAGTAACCATACCTAAAAAAGTGGAAACAGCATGATTGAGTGCATGGTGCAAGGCTAAAATGATTGAGAATAATCCAGGAGACGCCATATCCTCTGCATATGGTTTCCCTATTTAGGGAGATGGCTCCTTTCCCAAAGTATTGCTCAAATAAAAAGAAAACTTCTAATCGTGCAGTATATCAAAACCTTCTTGCTTAAAATTCATCATTATTATACTCACATTTAAAACATCTTGTGAAATAGCATCAAAACCGATTGATTCTGCAGTATATACAGCTCACGAATCTCTCACCGTTTTCCAGGTCTCAGAGACACCGGAACTGACGTCACAAGCTTCTCCCAATGCGTTGCATCACTAGCCACATGACTTCCTCCTGAGGAAGTCACTAGACTACTGACGCAACGCGTCGGAAGGAGCCTGTGACGTCAGTTCAGCTGTCTCCAAGACCCGGAAAACGGTGAGAGATTTGTGAGTTAAAAAAATAAATAAATAAACTATAAGTTAAATGGACTTACCATCATAAGATTTATGTAGCAGGGGTGGGGGGAATATATTTAATCTAAACCAGGAGGCAGCAAAAAGAACATATCATACTGATGGTAAGTAATATCCCTTGTGCTTTTTTTTTTTTAACTTAGGCTTTATATTCTCTAGTGTCAATGCTATCTAGAGGAGTAAAATACATTTATTCTGTTGCTCCATTTGGCTTCCATTAGTTAAAATGTAAATAAAATAATAATAATAACAGCAAAAAAAATAACAAAAATGACTAACAAGTAAATAGAAAATTAACTGAACAGTTAATATTTTCACAACCATAAGTAAAGTCATTCAAATCAAAAACATGCAGCAAATGATGATTTTTGTTACTTTTCATTTTACATTTTTTCCAGCATCAAGCTGTCTTGTTTAATGTTCATATTTGAGTCTATAATAAAGAGTGATCCTTTATAGGACTCCTAATGTGTGGTGACTGTAACAATATTACTGTAACGACTGGCACGTGTGCTTCTGGTAGAGGGGAACAGTCTGAATTTGCGTTATCCCTTTTCTGGAAATTTTGTCAGTGCAATGAGTCACATTAGAGTTGCAATGAAAAGGTTAATGATAAAGCATCCTTATGTGTGGTATGGGAGCACTTCCAGCTTGGACTGCAAACACTGGGAGGGGACAGACAAAATTTGCAGCCAGAGAGGATTGCTTACTAAGAAAAACTTCCTGGAGCTGTCAGAAAAACGTGGGTTAGTGATACAAAGAGGTAGTCTAAGTGCACACTCTGGGAAACACTGCACAAGACTCTTCTATAGCAGTGTATGTCTCAGCTTTGAGGAGGATCCCATTCATCACTGCTCAAGAATCAATTCTAGGATGGCAATGAGCATGGTGCTGGTGCTGATTAAACATTGCCTTTTGTTGACCTTGGTGAGGTCAGTGGTGGGGTCTCACCTGAAAGGGATTGAAATCCCTGAAAAACGTCAGCACAAAGTCCAGCATGGACATTGCAGCTACACTTTTCTTTTGCCTGAGATAGAAAACTGTTATCCGCCTGCAGCTGACTACCAGGTATCCAATTCATTACAGAGGGATGCACCTGCACACCCTGACCTCCAATGGCCCAACAAGAGGATACAGGAGCTGGAAAGCATGATGGAGAATAATACGCAGTGGCTTCAAAAGGTAATAGCATCAATATAATAGTAAATACTACCTTAGCTAACATTGTTTTTTATCAACTTGTAGTATTATTAATATTATTATACAGGATTTATATAGTTTGCAAGAAAGTACCATTACAATGCAATTTAAGACAAGAGGGTTAGGGGGGCCCTACTGATGAAAATGTACGATCTAAAGGGCTAGTGAATATTTCTTTTTTTTTCTCCTGCTACAATGCATTACTTTTTTTTTTTTATCTTAAAATTTTTATTGAGTTTTTCAATACAACAAAAGAGACAATGCATTACTTTTTGAGGCAGATGCATAACCCTGCTCTAATTTAGCTGTTTCATATTTTAGGCTGAGTTCACATATATGCGAATTGGATGCATTTTTAACCGCATCCAATTCGAATAACATGTGAATATGACCAGCTTTCAATGGAGCCAGTTCACACATGTGGGGGGCGGCTGTGGTGCAGTTTTGAAAAGGGTCCTGCGCGTTTTTGGGTCCGGTTCAGGTGCAAATTCAGGGAAAAAGCTGCACCTGAATCGCACCTGAACTGGTGAACAGAAACACACCAGACTGCAAACTGCAAAGATCAGCAGCCATAAGTCTAAATTTAGCTAAAGAAAAAGGCTGTATTATAGCAACCTGTCAAATTCTTTCCTTCAATTTCTATCTTGTATTAGAAAAATTACAGCTGTTGTAGACTCATTCCTTTTGCACAGTTCAATGACTCTTTCCTTTTTGCATACTTTTGTATATATAGCAGTAAGTTGGTATGGTACAATCCTCTTCTAGTGGTAGTTGAGAAATCATATGACCCATAACATGATACCCATAAAGTGTATGCAAAGCCAAGCCTTTTTCTTTTAGTTTTAGATAAAGTGGGGAAGGGTTATAGGACAGTGGTTCTCAACTCCTGTCCTCGGGACCCACCAACAGGCCAGATTTTAAGTATTACCTTGGGGAGATGCAGACCAGAATACTGCAATCACTGAGCAGCAAATGATATCACCTGTGATGTATTTCAGTTATCCTGCAAACCGGGTCTGTTTGTGGGTCCTGAGGACAGGAGTTGAGAACCACTGGGTTAAACCATTATCAGGTAGTTTTTTGTTGGCTGTTTTTTTGCAGGGTAAATTCCCCTTTATTTCTGTCCTGGAGAAGCAACATCAAAAGAAAATCTATTTATGTTATTTGCTATTTATTTTTTATCTTAGAGTGTTGTAACAGGGACAAGTGTCCCCACTGGAGGATTTTCCATCACTTCTTGCTCTAGTGACAACAAAATTTTGGAGGTGTGAATTTTGTTAGTGGGGACACAGGCAGCCATAAAAGCTTGGCCAAACGTCTAACCCTTCTCTACATTATCCAGAATAAAAAATAAAAAAAAGAAACTTTACTTTAGGGTCTATATATAAAAAAAATTGCTTTCTGAATGTTTCAACATTCGTGTAAGCGTAACAAAAAAATACCCTGTTTTTTTTTTTTGAATATGCGTGTAATACTTTTTTTTTGTTGCTTTTTTCTAGACAAATGTAACATTCCATATCATTCAATCCTGAGAGAAACATAGCCATAAGAACAATTAGACGTACTGTAACATTCATCAACAGAGAAAATAACCTAACACTAATCGGCCAGCAGGGAAATAATATGATTGCCAAGTGAACCTCCAGCTGCAGTGTGAAGTGAAACATTTGGCAGTAGTATTATTACCACTGATAAATATGACAGCTTCCTCCTGGTTGTTAGGGAGCTAACACCCTCCAGCATCCTAACAACCAGTGACTCATCCTCACATGACACATCCAGCTATTCAGCTGGTGATTCCCAACTGACAGGTGAATGAAAAAAGCAGTGGGGATTGCTTTGGGAAAAAAGGGCAAGAGGTCCCCCTCCAAAATTCATACTGGGTCTGTTATGGATTTTAAGGGGGATCCCATGAATATTAATAATAAAAAAAAAACGCGTGGGGTCCTTCTCAATTTCCATATCAGCTCCTTTGAGTCAACTTTTAGACCCCTTTTAAACTGGGGAGGTTTACAGGCGTTTTTGCGCTAAAAATAGCGCCCATAAACTGCCTCTTTTGCAGCCCCAGTGTGAAAGCAGAGTGCTTTCACACTAGGGTGGTGCACTTGCAGAACAGGAAAAAAGTGCTGCAAGCAGCATCTTTGGGGGACTGTATACACCGCTCCTCCACCGCCCATGCCCATTGAAATGAATGGGCGCCACTTTCAAAGCGCCTTAAAAGTGCTTTTAACCCCTTTTTAACCTCTTCTGGGGGGTTAAAAGCGCCCCGCTAGTGGCGCCAAATCGCTGCTATTACAGCAGTAAAGCGCCCCTAAAACTAGCATCACTTTACAGCTACCGCCCCAGTGTGAAAGTAACCTTATGATCATATGTTCTTAGAACTATTGTTCTCTTAGCATTGAATGTTAAGGAATGTTATATTTGCCTGGTGAAAGGCAACAAAGAAATTATCACAGACGTAGTATTTAAAACATTATGGGTATTAGTCTTTTATACTCTTTTATTTCAACACAGATCCCCAGTTTTGGCTATAGGTCATTTTTATTGCAATATATTAAAAAATGACAATGTTGTTGTCTTAGAAAATCCCCAAAGCAGATCCCAATAATACAAGAGTAATTTTATTCACCTTTTTGGTTGGAAAGGTTTGGAAGTTTTGGCGTTAGGCTGGACTTCCCCACATCCAATTTGCATGTCAGTAGATTGTGACCAGATCTTTATGGAGCAGGTTCACATATCTCCAGAGCGGCTCCGGTGCATATTGCACAGGAATCTTGTGCGTCTTCTGGTCCGTTTCAGGTCTGAATTCAGCCAAAAATTTGGGCTGCAATCGTACCTGGAACAGTAAACAGGGACGCACCAAACCCCTGCCGGGAGCCGCTCCATGCTGCGGTGTGAACCCAGCCTAAAGATAGGAGATGTGGGCTACCAGAGTGATAAATATACTTCTTCTATTACAGGGAACCAGTGGCGGTATATTTTTTTTGGGGGGTCAGCAAACAATGCACCCAAAGACACCCCCCCGTGGGTTGGTCGTGTCACCCGCACCCCCCCCCATGGCTACCAGCTCTGCACTTACCCCATCTATGGCGCAGACAGCGCTTCCCTCTGGGTGATGGGTGGCGGCTTCCACTGCGTCCACTCCTCTGCATCATGGTGGCCGTACATCTCCTCTCTCCTCCTCCTAGGCCAATAGGATCGCTTCTCCTTCCGGCCAATCGGGAAATGGGTCTCACAACCGGCTTCCTAATTGGCTGGGAGAAGAATCAGTGGGACAATATTGAATATTAATTTGCTATTGTCACACAACTGGGTGGGCTCACTGCGCCCTGAGCCCAACCTTTCTTGAAGCCTATTAGAGCCTCAAGCTCACTTGCTTAAAAACTGCTTTTGGGCAACAACAGTATTAAATCACATAATGCCACAGGAAATGCAGATTTAAAGTAATTGTAAATGATCAGCTTGTAAAATAACCCATTCAGTTTAAATAGAAATGAAAGGCAAATCATTTGTGTGTGTGTGTGTATATGTATATATATATATATATATATATATATATATATATATATATACATAAATACCTTTTTTTCTCTTTTTTAATAAGTGTTCACATTCCTTCTGTTCCCTCTGTCATCTTCTGCATAAGAGCAAGGGGGAGGAGAAGCAACAGTACACTGACCTTCCCAGTGAAAGGCACAGCTAGAGAACTGACCACAATGTGCTTTCATGCCTAGCGTGGTCAGTTTTTAATAGGAAAGCAGAGGGACTGGCAGGAACGCCAGTGATTTCTCACAAAGAACGTAATACAAAGAAAACAGGATAATTTTCATACAAGTACATGCATACCTCCCAACTTCTTGAGATAGGAACGAAGAACACCTATTGGCAAAGGTATGTAGGCATAGGACACACCCCCTGCCACGGCCTCTTAAAGGAGAATTATACAAAAAATTGGTTAAAACCCACAAGTTCTTTCTTTGCCACTACTATTCCTTTACATTGACTTTTGAAATGTACAAATTAGGGGCGGCCGGTCAATAAGGGGTGCTTGGGCGCCGCCTCCCCACTGGCTAAGAAGAAAAAAAAAGTCAGCCCGGCCCCTTAAAAGTTGACATTTTTTTTTGGCTCCTTGGCTCACTTGACAGCCAAGTAGTGAGCCTATTGGTCAGCCATTAAAGACTATGGATGTGTGCTGAACAGGCACACATTCATAGTCTGAGTGACTGCCCTGAGCCTGTGGCTCAGTGTGATGGCATGGATGCAGTGGGTGGGGGTGGGTAACCTTGGCGGCGGTGTGACTCCCGTAGACCCTGACCCATGACCGCATGAAGCATGACGAGTGACGGACTGATGGGGGCAGGCTCCAGCCCGCTCTCCGCAAGCCGATCTCTGCTCACTCCTGCCTGCCTGCCTGCCTATTAGATGGGGTAAGTGCGGGGGGGGGGGGGTCTCTGCAATGTACCCCACCGTCGGTTATAGTGTCCACCCCATTTAACGTCGGTTATTGTGTCCACCCCCATTTAATGTCGGTTATTGTGTCCACCCCATGTAACGTCGGTTATTGTGTCCACCCCCATGTAACGTCGGTTATTGTGTCTACTCCCATTTAACGTCGGTTATAGTGTCCACCCCATGTAACGTCGGTCATAGTGTCCACCCCATGTAACGTCTGTTATAGTGTCCGCCCCATGTAACGTCGGTCATTGTATCCACCCTATGAAACGTCGGTTATAGTGTCCACCCCATGAAACGTCGGTTATAGTGTCCACCCCATGTAACGTCTCTGGGGGGGGGGGGG
>BLSH010236671.1:0-12627 GCA_018402905.1 Glandirana rugosa | reverse complement strand
TTCCCCCCCCCCCCCCCCCCCGGGCTAGTCTTTTCTGTATTCTATCTGCTGTAAGATCTATTATATAAATATAAACTATAAATATGGTCTCGGAATTCGACCCTGATTGAGCGTCATTTATACGAGCTTCTTAGCCAGGATTCTACTACTTGTAATACATTTATATTAAATAAATAAGTCTTTTCTATTAAATAGCTTAAAGGAAAAGAAATAATTGATAGAAGTGGTTTCAAAAAGACGAGAAGGAACTGTTGGCACATATTTTTGGTAAAGCAAATCTATCAATGGAAAAAGAACATCGGTCTCCATCATTACAGCAAACGTAAGCTGTGGCGGGAGACATATATTCTACCTGCAGAACCAGCTTCCTCAATTTACCCACATGTCACTGAGCTTGTTCTATCTGTATTAAAAATAGCTGGAAGCAAAAACACTTTGGTTAAAAATAAATGTCATTTTGATAGGAATACTTTACATTATGACTTAATTTAAGGTGCCCTTTTCCAGCATGTTTACTTGGATCATGTAACGCAATTAATGCCAGTGTCAACAGAAGGGCAACTTTCATGAGAGTTTAGCTGGAATGATTTTGCTTCACTTTGTCTCTTCACGTAGACATAAAACAAATCATGATGGCTATAAAACGTCAGTGTTATAACTTTTATTTTTTTAACATTTAGAAGTTTCAGGAAAATGAGCCATACTTTACCCACTTCAAGACCAGACTGTTTTCCTGCACAGGCCATTTTTCACATTGCAGCCCTGTCACACTTTGAATGACAATTACTTAGTCATGCAATGCTGTGCCCAAAATACATTTGTAATTTTTTTTGAGACAGATAGAACTTGTAGTATTTAATCACGACTGGGTTTTTCATTTTTTTTTATATTATCCACATGGGGACCAGGTGCTTTGTGGTGGGGGGGGCAGTTTGGAAACAAATTAGCACAATATTTGAGTTGTTTTACCTTAATTGTTTGTTCACTTGTATTGAGTGGTGGAGGGATAAGCACAGAAATGTATATTTATTTATGCCATATGCCATGAATTGCAGTTCACAAAAAATTAAAGTGCTGCAGGTTAAAAAAGAAAGGTAATTTTTAATAACATTCAATTACAAAATGACTTGAGTTGTAATTGTACACACTACTATTTTTTTTTTTTTATCTGCTTTTTTCCCATGAAATTGGAGTTACCTTTTAAGAAGAGTTTACACAGAGGGTAATTTTAAAATAGGGAAAGTAAATCTAAAACTCTAATTGTTATTAAACACAATTTAAAAAGTAAGATTGCATAACTGCACTTACATATTTGTGAATACATGCAGTTTTCTGTCCCTTCAATTCAGTGGTTGGATTCCATTTCTGTAGTGGCTCCTATCACTAGTGGTGCCTCTGAAGTCACTGCAGCATATGTGTTCTTCCCTAAGGTCTTCACAGCAACATCAAGCTTACATCATCATTTATTACTCACTCCTCAATATAAGAGTGTATAGTCATCAATTATGATTGTGTTTTTTATTTACCAGTGTCCTTTTTTGACTTTAAAATCTGTTATATTATAAATATTTTTTCTATTTATATACTGTTTGCTATATACTTCCCATACCATTTTTTTTTTAGATAATCCCATTGTTATCTTTTACATGTTTAAAAAAAAAACAACAGATTCTAATTTCAAGTACATACAATAGAGCCACTGTACAGCTGCTGACTATTGTGTTGCCTTTCCTTATGGTGCAGCACAGCTAGCCTTAAAGGAATTGTAAAGTCAGAAGGTTTTTTTTTATCTTAATGCATAATGCATTAAGATAAAACGCCTTCTGTGTGTAGCAGCCCCCCTCATCCCCCCTAACACTTACCTGAGGTCCCTCTCTGTCCAGCGATGTCCTCGAGTGTCTCAGCCATTCGAAATTCTCCCTTCTGATTGGCTGATTCAGCTAGCCAATCAGGAGAGAGAGGGGATGGGGCTGGGCTGAATGGACACAGGGAGCTGTGACGGCTTGTGTGCCTCCATAGCAAGCTGCTGGCTGTAGGGGCACTCAAAAGGAGGGGCCAGGATCACAGAAGAAGGACCTGAGAAGAGGCTGCTCTATGCAAATCCACTGCAACAGAGCAGGTAAGTATGACATGTTTATTATTTTTATAGGGAAAAAAAACAAGACTTTTACAATCATTAAATACAAATTTAAATACAGTAACAATTTTAACATTTTTTCTCCCCGTTGTATGGTATGCTATGACAGAGTTCACTAAAGTACTGTGACCACGAAGAACCAACCGAGACTTACTGCAATACATTGTTCACAGTCTTACTATAGGAGACCTCCAATCAAGTTAGGCATCAACTGTAAACTTACATTATCTCAAATGATATGGGCTTGCTGTTACTTTCCTTGAATGTGAGCTACAGCATCACCTGAACAATAAAGGTAATGGGCAGCACAGTGCACTTGCACTTAGCAGCACTAGGGTTGTAGGTTCAAATTCAAACTACAACACTAACTGCCTGGAGTTCTTTTGTTCTCCCTGTTCCTGCATGGGTTTCCTCCCACACCCCAAAGACAAGCTGGTAGGTTAATTGGCTCCTGTCTAAATTGGCCCTAGTACAGGCAGTCCCCAAGTTACGAACGGGTTAGGGACTGTAGGTTCGTTCTTAAATCGAATTTGTTTATAAGTAGTAACTATTTATTTATGAGGCTGGGCTCACATATGAACCGCATGCAGCTCACATCAGGGGTCCGGTGCGTCCTGGTTCACCGTTGAAGGTCCGATTTCAGCCCGAATTTTGGGCTGATTTCGGACCTGAAATGGACCAAAAGCCGCACAGCGTTTTTGTGAAAAACACACCGGACCTGCTCCGGATATGTGTGAACCGGCTCCATAGAGCAGTGTTTTTCAACTCCAGTCCTCAAGGCACACCAACAGGTCATGTTTTCAGATGAAACAGCTGTGGTAATTACTAAGGCAGTGAAACTGATCAAATCACCTGTGCAAACTCATGGAAATCCTGAAAACATGACCTGTTGGTGTGCCTTGAGGACTGGAGTTGAAAAACACTGCCATAGAGAGCCGGTCAAAATTTCCTGCTATTGGGAAATGGATGCGGGGAGCCCGCAACCAATTCGCAATGGTGTGAACCCAGCCTAAATGTAATTTCAACCTGTACAGTGATGTGGGATGTTCCGGGCACTGCTGAGGCTGGGTTCACACATGTGCGGTGCGAATTGAAGCTCAGTTATCACAGCTAATTTACAAAGTAGTTTTTCAGCGGTTCAGGTCAGTTTTTGATCAGGATCAGATCAGGATTGTATCAGTATCAGGTCAGTTTTTGATCAGGATCAGATCAGGATTGTATCAGTATCAGGTCAGGATTTTATCCTGTTCACAACTGAATGACATGTGCAGTTTAGAAGCATTCTCATAGAAGTCAATGGACTTCTATTGACTTAGAGTAATTACCTTACTAATTTTTACCTCATTGGACAGGACTTTTTTCAATTCACACTCAGGCTGGATTCACACCTGTCCGGTGCGAATTCCAGGCTGTCTGCTGCCAGGAAGGGGCGGAGTCACCATTCGGCGGCTCCTGTCCGTTCCCACAGTGCAGCAGCTGCGGGGTAGAGATGGGGGAGGAGCCACGAGCAGGGGAAATATCCTGAATAAATAAATTATCAAAGCAATTTTTATGCAAAGAAAATATAACAGAAAAAAACTGTTTCTTCACAACAAAATGTGGTAAAGATTAAACAAACGAAAAAAACAACAACAAAAATACAGAAAAATAAATAAATCCCTCAATGGGGGTATTGGCCATAATCCCCAGACCATGGTTGTTGGGGGCCGTGGGGAAAAAATTGCCACTGGCCAGCATGCTGGTGTGGTATTTGGGTTGGGTGGTGAGATGGGGTAGGTGGTGGAGGTGGAGGCACGTTCTCGTTGAGCTCCGTGTGTTGGATAAGGAGCCCCATCCCCCCCTTAAACAGAACCTGACTTATCAGCTCCTCAGCTTTGTATTTTTGGAAAGGATTCATTTTCGTTGCTGCGTAAGCAGCGAATGACTCCTCCTGGTCCAGGTCTCTTTGCAGGACTTGTGTGGCCTGCTGAAAAAAGGAGGAAGCGGCTTCATTCACGTGATGGGTTTTCTTCTTCCTTTTCCTCCCAACCTCAAGTGGAGGAATTTGTGACTGGCAAGGTTGGAAAGAGCCAGCTGCCTCCTCCTCAGTCACCTTGTCGGTGACACTCTCCTGTGTATAAAAAATTGACATTATTAGAATATGTTTGTTTGTGTGGGTGATGAATCCAAACACATTTACATTTCATACTGTTGCTTATTGAATAATTAGAAATAACAAACACTAGCATTCTGGCACCAGCATTTTGATTTATCCTTAAAATTACTTTAGGCCACAAATGGGTTTGGATCTAGAAACAAATGTGTTAAGACTCAAATGTTTGGACAATAATGTTTAGTTCTTATCATTGTATTTTATCTTTACAATATGTTCACCAACACTATACCTGGGTCAAGACGGCCTCCTCCTCATCTTCATCCTCAGGTCTGGGAACCATGGCCTCACCAGAAGTAGAGGGAAGGGTGGAAAGGGATGGCCTAGCCTCAGATAGATGTTGTAAAAACTGCAGGCTGTGAAAGTACCACAGCTTTGGGATGTACACAGCAGATGCTGCAGCTCCGGACCTTTTGCAATCTTGGACCTTTTTCACCTCCCTCCCATAGGTCGTCTTGAGGTTGGCAATTTTGGTCCTGACATATTTAGGTGTAGCGTCACAATTTATTAGCTTACATAGCTCCACTAGTTGCTGTATAGCTGCCATCTTTCGGGCCCTATTGAAATAGTCCTTCAAGTGGACATTCCACAGACAGGGTAGTTGCTTGTACAGGTCTATGAACTTCAGCAGGAAGTCTTGCGAGAAGAAACTGTCACTCATTATGCCTGCAAGACACAAGACAAAGCATCATGCAACTTCACCCAGCATACTTAAAAGCTCCACCAAATCTAGGTCCCAAGCCAAGCAGTATTTGGCGTTGCCACATCATCCCTTTAATCCAGGACACATATGAATTACACAGGTTCTGAGGCTAATTTAATGCAGATAAGGCACCAAGTAAGTTTAATTACCACCTTAATCAGCCACAGAACCTGAGTAATTAATATGTGTCCTGGATTAAAGGGATGATGTGGCAACCCTAAGCAGTATAAGCCATTCTTCCCAATCCAATCCAAGCATAACAGTATAGGCCTCTACCCACCTATATCAGAAGTTCCAGGCAAAGCTTAGTTTGAACAGTGAGCGCAAGCGTTCATTCTCAGACAACGTTCCTACCTACGGCAGTTTCCTTGAGCGTTCGTTCGGCTTTTATACACTGTGCATGCGTACCGCTCTCAGGTGCGTCGTCGGTGGGGCGTGACATGTACCAACGCCTCTACGAAACGAACGAATGATTGCACCTCCACGATCATCCAAAAATTAGCATTAATCATGGTGGATTCCCGCAGGAGCCACCGCAAAATGAAGGCCACCCCCATGACCAGGCCAGAAATGGTTGACATGGTGGGAATCCTGGAGGCCAGGGATTACAACTGTAAGAGGGGGGAGTATGAGAGGCCACACAGCCATAAGGACTATATATTAGACAGGGTCATAGGGCGGCTGTGTGAAAAATATGGTGTCCAGCGGGCCAAGGATCAGCTCTGCAAGTGCTGGTCCAATCTGAAGCATCGGGAGCCAGACCAGCTGTGCCGGATCCATCAGATACAAGAAAAAAGTAAGCAATATTTTTTTTGAAACAATATGTAGATGTGTAAATTCAGTGTCCGGATTTGTTCTTGGTCAAAGTAGCTAGAGAGAATTATCTGTGAATTTTTGAACTCTTTGTATGCCTTGGGGTTCCCAAATTTAATTTCAAAATCAAGCATACTGTATATGAAGAATACCATTTTAGACTGTTTTCAGACATTCCTTTGGTTTTTGCACTTATGTTCTTTTTGTATTTTGCAACAGGGAAACAAAGGCTCCACCCCCCAAGGGATGCTACCACCCCTGGCCCGTCAGAAGAGGTGGAATCCAGCCCACCTTCACGCCCAGAAGGTAAGTGCTAAATGACAACTATACAAATTGTGCCACAGACAGGGGTGCTGCTAGGTGGACAAAAGGGCGGGGATTTCAGGCCTTAATTAAAGGATAAGTTTCACTTTACTGGCTGCTGACTGATTCATCAGTGCCCATTAATCCAGCCTTGCTAGTGCAGATATGGTGAGAGGATAGCCCCCAGTGCTGGAAGGCACACAAATGCATATGATGGATAGCAGACAGCCCACATCCCATAGGAGCGAGGGGGAGGAGCAGCTGTAGGAGTTGACGAATGTTGCCACTTGTCAAGTATTTTGGCCAGAGGCCCCCCAAGCCGGTGCAAGTTCACCAGATGCACCCAGCCCAGTCCAATTGCAAGGTTGGTAAACTTGAAACATATCCCACAATGTATGTGTTGAACCTGTAGTGACTTTGGGATGCTCAATGAATGCATTTTTTTTTTTTTTTTTAGAAGAACCGGATTGCCTGGAGCTGCCCCAACATCCCGAGTCCCAGAGGGAACCTGTCGTTTGCCCTTGTAAGTACTGTTCCAATATTGTTTCTTGTGTATTGACATGTCTATTGGTACACGGGACAGCAGACTAACCAACACATAACCAACACACCTTTTTTACTTTGTTCTAAAGTATGGCCATGGCCTTTATTATTGTTGCCTTTAAAGTGTTTTGAAAGTGCACCCCTCCCCCCCAACCAACCCCAGAAAAATAGGCCCATCCAAGGCATAATCAGCTATTATGCAGCACATAATAGCTGTTTCTGAAATAGTTACCTTGAAACGAAGCTGTTGGAGCTGTCTAAGCACCCTGCTTCCAGGTCTGCGCCTCCATCCAATCACAGCGTGGGCATACAATACCAATCAATGTCAAGATATCACTAAAAAAAACTACCAAAATAATACAAATCACTATGTTGGCTCTCAGCCACTTGACCATCATTGCCCTTATGCATTTTCCTCTACTTAACAGGTCATGAGCTCCCACACTGCTCCATTGGAAGACTGAGGAGGGATATTCAGTGGTACTGTGCGGAGCTCCAGGACATACAAAGGGCAGCGCAGGAACTCCAGAGGACAGCGCAGAACCTCAAGCGGCGACTGACGGATGTTGGGGACATGCTTGCCAAATTTTAAGGCAATTCTTCTTGCAATTGGGCTGGTTTTTGTGGACCCCATTTTAGGACCTGTTGCCCGGTTGAAACAGCCTCCTGAAAAAGCGTGAATACATGTACTCTATCTCATCAGGGGTTGTAAAGTGTCATCTTTCTGGGTGGGCATACCCCCCTTCCTTCAAACTGGAGTTTCTTGGAGAAAGGGGTGTTGCATATGCAAAATGTGTGAGTTGATCACATCAGGGGTTCGAAGCTGATGCGTTTCGGGGTTGCCCCCCTTTATCCAAGCTAGTGGAGTTTGGCTAAAGGTGGCCACACCCAAAACGGGTTGGCTCAGAACCCATGATGGGATCAACTCACACATTTCTCAGATGCAACACCCCTTTCTCCAAGAAACTCCAGTTTGGAGGAAGGGGGGTTTGCCCACATAGAAAGATGACACTTGACAACCCCTGATGAGATGGAGTATATGTTTACACACTTTCGTTTGTGGCCTACCAGTTTTAATATGTCTGATATCTGTTTTTAAAATGTTGCAAAGCACCTCAGAATGTGCAACCAATATAAAGGTTTGATACTAACAGTGTGTGTGGCTTCTCTTTACTTTATGTATGCCTGTGAGTTCGATAAAGTTTAGGTCTTTACAGAGCAAATGTGCTCTTCTATGTGGTCAACACAGATGTAGTTCATCTCGAAACATTTAAACCAGTTGTTAATGCATCATGTTTTTGTTCTTCATGCATGGAAGTGTTTGTGTTTGTGTATATGTAGAACAACCCCTGCACACAAATATACTTTGCTGAAGCTGAAATTTTGATCTCGTGGAGAAATGAAGGTTAGATATCCCTCTTGGAGCAAGTGCAAAAATAAAGCACATATAGAACATCTCTTTTACACATCGAAAAACCACAGACAAAAGTAGTTAAACTGAAGGATTCATTATAAGGGTAATAAAACATGAAAGATGAGGAATCATGTTTTGCCAGGACACAGCCCCTCTCCCCACAAAATATTGCATATATTTATTACACAATTCCCTTGCATCCTGGGCGGCCAAGGTAGCACGTCTACTCTGAAGGTGTGCCATTGCATCCAACGGCGGACGACCTTCAGTGGATGTACTTGGGCCTGGCAGGCCTGCATCAACATCCGTGGGCACAGTTGGTAGATAATTGGTAGCATTCCTGTGTAAAAAATGATGCAGGATGCAGCAGCACAGTACCACGTGATTTATCTTATATAAGGCCAGGTTGATTGGCGTCAAAAAGAGACAGAACCTGTTGGCCTGAATTCCAAACGCATTTTGAACCACCCTTCTAGCACGCGAAAGTCTATAATTGAAAATCCGCTGGTCAGGGGTCAGGTTTCTTCGCGGAAATGGCTTCAAATTATGTTCACCAAGCCCAAACGCCACATCTGCAACAAACACAAAGTTCAGACCCTCCACGTTTTGGTCTGCAGGTGGCAAGTTCAGGGTGCCATTCTGAAGCCGCCTATAAAACTCCGTCTGCATGATGACGCCTCCATTGGAGTTGCAGTCATTCTTCCCCACGTCCAGGTACAAGAACTCATAGTTCGCAGACACTATGGCAAGCATCACAATGCTGCAAAACCCTTTGTAATTAAAATAATAGGAGCCCGAGTTGGGTGGTGGTACAATCCGAACATGCTTGCCATCAATGGCACCCCCGCAGTTGGGAAAATCCCATTGCTGCATAAACTGAGCAGCAACTTCCTGCCACTGCTGGGGATTGGAAGGAAACTGTGGATAAAAAAAAAAGTTGACTTTGCCAACAAACATAAAAATGTTCTTCAACATACAAATGCAAGGACAACATAAGGCTACACTTCCATTTCCAGCACAGTTGATATGTAAGACATGGGAGAAGCACAACCTACCGAAAATATACTTGGCTAATTACACTTTTCTAACAATATTCAAGCAAAAGAGATCAAATGAGGTCAAATTAGTAGCAAATCAAGCAGGCCCTTGCACTACATGTTTTGGGGAAATAGTAGGGAAATGTCACCCGCAAAAGATGGAGAGTGTGTATAGGAGATTACATTTCTGGAGATACAGTAGATTTAAATTATGTAAATTTTTGGGAGCATGGGGATTAGGTTTCATATAATAAGAACACCTCAAGCACAATGCCTGGTTGGAAAACCAAAAATAATGTGGCAAAAGTGTGTGTTTTAGGGGGAGGGGGGAATGCCTAAACTGCATCTGACATAAATAATTGTGGCATTACCAGGCTGAGTGGGCAGTGCAGCCATTAGAAATTTGGGGGCCCCTTACACAGCTTTAAACCTGCCCTCCCCTTCTGACCACCAACCTTACCCAGGGCCTTCACACTGGGCCATTCCACCACATCTGCCCACTGGCCAAGGGTGTACACATGTTGCAGGCCCAGTAGGAACAATACACCCTGTCACACTTATGAGATGTAGCCTGCCAAGCATGACCCAGTGACGTGTGCAATGCATGCTAGTGTGAAATCCAAGGGCTTCAAAAAGCAGTGCACAGGCAACACAGCCTCACTCAATGCTTGCAATAAGACCTTGTGCCAAAGCATAAGTGCTGCAGGTCCCAAACTTGAACCAGTTGTGGTCCAGAGGGTCCTCTCCTTGTGGGCAAAGTTTGTTATTTTTGTCGGCTAGGGTTCAGGAGAATGGTCTCCCCAAATTGGATGCCCCCCTCCCATAGACTCCAATGTTAAAGACTGCTAAAGTCTTTGTTGTAAGGGCCCCTTGAGACACTGGGGCCCCTTACAACAGTACTGCCTGTACCCCCTGATGGCAGCCCTCTGAGTGTGTATGGACACTGGACAACATGCTGGGGAGGCATGTAGAGGAAAAAAAGGAGGTGAAAAAGCTTAGAGCATGCATGTTACTAATTAGGTATTGGCAAAAGGGGCAAATACTATATTATCAAACATAAACACATAAAATGTGGTATTAACATGAAACATACCTTAATAGAGTCCTTCTGCAGCACCTGAATGATGGCTGAGCATGTTTTCAGAATAATGACTCCAAGAGCCTGGGGGGAGATGCCTGTAGTGAACTTCAGGTCCTGGAGGCTTCTTCCCATCGCCAGGTAGTGCAAGGTGGCAATGAGCCTTTGCTCAGGGGTGATAGCAAGGCGCATGCATGTGTCCTCCTTCTGGATATAGGAGGACACCAATGCCAAGAGGTGGTTAAAGCAGGGGTCCGTCATCCGAAGATAATTCCTGAAATCATCAGGATTATTCTCCTGGAGCTCCTTGACTAAAGCCATATGACCAAATTGATCACGGTTAAGTAACCAATTTTGGTCCAACAACTCCTCTCCCTCCTTCCCCTACATTGGTTTCGGGTCCAAACAAGGACTCCTAGGCCAACAATAGCGAGATTTCTATCTCTAGAAGGAAACATCGTTGACAAACGAATGGCCAGAAACGATCCAAAGAACGAACTGAAGAACGATCTGAAAGTCTGGAATCAACAAACACCAAACTTCAACTAACAGGAAATTAGATGAAGGAGCCCAAAGGGTAGCGCACGATAACAGCACTTCCTCTTCATACGCTCGTTGCACGTCATTATGTTCGGCTTGGTCGCATGTTGCTTGTACGACCATTAACCGGTTCCCGACCGCGCGCCGTCTATTCACGGCGGCAGTCGGGGAGCCCTGCGCGAATCGCCGTAAATAAGCGGCGATTCACATTTGGCCACCAGGGGGCGCGCGGCGCGCACCCGCCGCACTCCTGAGGAGTGTGCCCGCGGCTCGGGCGGACCCGATGTCCGCCGGCGAGCCGCGATGAGCGGCTACAGGGAAAAGAACGGGGAACCGCCGATGTAAACACGGCGGTTCCCCGCCCTGTAAGTGGGGCATGAGAGATCTACTGATCTCTGTCACTGGGATCAGTTAGATCTCTCATGCCCATGTTAGCCCAACCCCCCCACAGTAAGAACACACCCAGGAAACACACTTAACCCCTAGCTCTCCCCCTGCAGGTTAACCCCTTCACTGCCAATGACATTTATACAGTAATCAGTGGACATTTAAATTTCTGATCGCTGAATAAATGTCATTGGTCCCAAAAAAGTGTCAAAATGTTCCGACATGTCCCCCCCAATATCGCATTACCGCTAAAAATCGCAGATCGCCGCCATTACTAGTAAAAAATAAAAATAAAAAAAAAGAAAAACCCAGAAATGAATACTCATCATCCGTAAACACGGCCACTTTTGCGCAAACCAATCAATAAACACCAACTGCGATTTTTTTTATCGCAAATATGAGGAATTATATAAATCGGCCAAAAACGGTGAAAAAAAAGGTTTTTTTATATATTTTTTTTGGATTTGAATTTTAGCAAAAAGTAAGAAATTTGTGTTTTTTTGCAAAATGGTCGCTCTTCTTTTGTTTATAGTGGCGATAAGAAATGACGCAGAGGCGATCAAATACCACCAAAAGAAAGCTCTATTTGTGGGGAAAAAAGGACGAAAATTTTGTTTGGGTACAACGTCGCACGACCGCGCAATTGTCAGTCAAAGCGATGCAGCGCCGAATCGCAAAAAGTGCTCTGGTCCTAAAGTGCAAAATTCTTCCGGGGCTGAAGTGGTTAACTGCACGTCAGTATGCTAGATACAACAGCCAACATACGATTTGAGACGATCGTATGTACGATCCCGTGTGTACAAGGCTTTACATTTTGAAAATGTTGCAATACAATGCACTTACTACAAGTATAGAAGAAAAGAGAGCCAGGAAGGAGCCAATATTCTTTATTTTGCCTATGTATTTTGGTATGTAAACAGAGCTAGATATCCCAAATAAATGATAAAACATACATAAATAAATAAAATAAAGATACAGCTATATCAGTGTTTTCACTGTGTATTTTTCATATACAGGCAGTCCCCTAGTTACAAACACCTGATTTACAAATGACTCCTACTTACAAACGGAGGGAGACAATAGGAAGTGACATGAAATCTACCCCCTAGGAAGGGAAATTCACTCCTGTAAGAGTTATTATGGGAAAAAGGTGTCATCACTGAAGCTTTATCACCAATCCTTCTTTCCGCAACAACTCAAAATGTTCAAAATCCAATTATCATAGGGACAGAAAGTGAGGTGAAATCTTCTGAACAGAAACATAGACAGCAAAATTGAACCCTTCCCTATGCTATCCAAAAAAGCTTAAAAATATTTTTTTTTGGCTGGAGCTACACTTAAAAAATGTACCTGTTGCGACTTGCAAACAAATTCAACTTAAGAACAAACCTGCAGACCCTGTAGAGCAAAAGTGTCACATGCTCTTGAACAAAAGCCAGTCATAGAAGGATCGAATCTCGGCCAGTTTAGCAGCGAGTGGCTGAGATTTGATCCATCTATGGGCAGGCTGATCCATCAAC
>BLSH010236669.1:91115-96945 GCA_018402905.1 Glandirana rugosa | reverse complement strand
ACACAGTACACACACAGTACACACACAGTACACATACAGTACACACCCAGTACACACCCAGTACACACACAGTACACATACAGTACACACACAGTACACACACAGTACACACACAGTACACACCCAGTACACACACAGTACACACCCAGTACACACCCAGTACACATACAGTACACATACAGTACACACACAGTACACATCCAGTACACACACAGTACACACCCAGTACACACCCAGTACACACCCAGTACACATACAGTACACACACAGTACACACACAGTACACATACAGTACACACACAGTACACACACAGTACACATACAGTACACACAGTACACACACAGTACACATACAGTACACACACAGTACACACACAGTACACACACAGTACACATACAGTACACACACAGTACACACACAGTACACACCCAGTACACATACAGTACACACACAGTACACACACAGTACACACACAGTACACATACAGTACACACACAGTACACATACAGTACAGACACAGTACACACACAGTACACATACAGTACACACACAGTACACACACAGTACAGACACAGTACACATACAGTACACACACAGTACACATACAGTACACACACAGTACACACACAGTACACACACAGTACACATACAGTACACACACAGTACACACACAGTACACACACAGTACACACCCAGTACACATACAGTACACATACAGTACACACACAGTACACACCCAGTACACACACAGTACACACACAGTACACATACAGTACACATACAGTACAGACACAGTACACATACAGTACACATACAGTACACACACAGTACACACACAGTACACACACAGTACAGACACAGTACACACACAGTACAGACACAGTACACACACAGTACACACACAGTACACACACAGTACAGACACAGTACACATACAGTACACATACAGTACACACACAGTACACATACAGTACACACACAGTACACACACAGTACACATACAGTACACACACAGTACACACACAGTACACATACAGTACACACACAGTACACACACAGTACACACCCAGTACACACACAGTACACATACAGTACACACACAGTACACACACAGTACACATACAGTACACATACGGTACACATCCGGTACACACACAGTACACACACAGTACACATACAGTACACATACAGTACAGACACAGTACACACACAGTACACACACAGTACACACACAGTACACATACAGTACAGACACAGTACACATACAGTACACACACGGTACACACACCGTACACACACGGTACACATACGGTACACACACGGTACACACACGGTACACATACAGTACACATACAGTACACACACAGTACACACACAGTACAGACACAGTACACACACAGTACACATACAGTACACACACAGTACACATACAGTACACACACAGTACACATACAGTACACACAGTACACACACAGTACACACACAGTACACACCCAGTACACATACAGTACACACACAGTACACATACAGTACACACACAGTACACACACCCAGTACACATACAGTACACATACAGTACACACACAGTACACATCCAGTACACATACAGTACAGACACAGTACAGACACAGTACAGACACAGTACACATACAGTACACACACAGTACACACACAGTACACATACAGTACACACCCAGTACACACACAGTACACATACAGTACACATACAGTACACACCCAGTACACATACAGTACACACCCAGTACACACCCAGTACACACACAGTACACACACAGTACACACCCAGTACACATACAGTACACACACAGTACACACACAGTACACACACAGTACACATACAGTACACATCCAGTACACATACAGTACAGACACAGTACAGACACAGTACACATACAGTACACACACTGTACACACACGGTACACACACGGTACACACACAGTACACATACAGTACAGACACAGTACACACACAGTACACATACAGTACACACACAGTACACACACAGTACACACACAGTACACACACGGTACACACACGGTACAGACACGGTACACACACGGTACACACACGGTACAGACACGGTACACACACGGTACACACACGGTACACACACACTACACACCCAGTACACATACAGTACACACCCAGTACACACCCAGTACACACCCAGTACACACCCAGTACACATACAGTACACACACAGTACACACACAGTACACACCCAGTACACATACAGTACACATACAGTACACACACGGTACACATACGGTACACACACGGTACACACACGGTACACACACGGTACACACACGGTACACACACGGTACACACACGGTACACATCCAGTACACATCCAGTACACTTACAGTACACATACAGTACACACACAGTACACATCCAGTACACACACAGTACACATACAGTACACATACAGTACACATACAGTACACACCCAGTACACACACAGTACACACACAGTACACATACAGTACACACCCAGTACACACCCAGTACACACCCAGTACACACACAGTACACACACAGTACTCACACAGTACACACACAGTACACACACAGTACACACACAGTACACACACACTACACACCCAGTACACATACAGTACACACCCAGTACACACACAGTACACACACAGTACACACACAGTACACACCCAGTACACATACAGTACACACACAGTACACACACAGTACACATACAGTACACACACAGTACACACACAGTACACATCCAGTACACACACGGTACACATACGGTACACATACGGTACACACACGGTACACATACGGTACACATACGGTACACATACAGTACACACACAGTACACATCCAGTACACACACAGTACACACACAGTACACACACAGTACACACCCAGTACACACACAGTACACACACAGTACACACACAGTACTCACACAGTACACACACAGTACACACACAGTACACACCCAGTACACACACGGTACACACACGGTACACATACGGTACACACACGGTACACACACGGTACACACACGGTACACACACGGTACACATACGGTACACACACGGTACACACACGGTACACACACAGTACACACACAGTACACATACAGTACACACACAGTACACACACAGTACACATCCAGTACACACACAGTACACACACAGTACACACACAGTACACACACAGTACACACAGTACACACACAGTACACACACAGTACACATACAGTACACACACAGTACACACACAGTACACACACAGTACACACCCAGTACACACACAGTACACATACAGTACACACACAGTACACACACAGTACACATACAGTACACACACAGTACACACCCAGTACACACCCAGTACACACCCAGTACACACACAGTACACACCCAGTAAACACCCAGTACACACACAGTACACATACAGTACACACACAGTACACACACAGTACACATACAGTACACACACAGTACACACACAGTACACATACAGTACACATACAGTACACACACAGTACACACACAGTACACATACAGTACACACACAGTACACATACAGTACACACACAGTACACATCCAGTACACACACAGTACACATACAGTACACACACAGTACACACACAGTACACATACAGTACACACACAGTACACACACAGTACACACACAGTACACATACAGTACACACACAGTACACACACAGTACAGTACACATACAGTACACACACAGTACACATACAGTACACACCCAGTACACACCCAGTACACACCCAGTACACACCCAGTACACACACAGTACACACACAGTACACACACAGTACAGTACACATACAGTACACACACAGTACACACACAGTACACACACAGTACACACACAGTACAGTACACATACAGTACACACACACAGTACACACACAGTACACACCCAGTACACACACAGTACACATACAGTACACACACAGTACACACACAGTACAGTACACACACAGTACACATACAGTACACACACAGTACACATACAGTACACACACAGTACACACACAGTACACACAGTACACATACAGTACACACACAGTACACACACAGTACACATACAGTACACATACAGTACACACCCAGTACACACCCAGTACACACACAGTACACATACAGTACACACACAGTACACATACAGTACACACCCAGTACACATACAGTACACACACAGTACACATACAGTACACACACAGTACACACCCAGTACACACCCAGTAAACACCCAGTACACATACAGTACACATACAGTACACACACAGTACACACCCAGTACACACCCAGTACACATACAGTACACACACAGTACACACACAGTACACATACAGTACACATACAGTACACACACAGTACACACCCAGTACACACCCAGTACACATACAGTACACACACAGTACACACCCAGTACACACACAGTACACACCCAGTACACACACAGTACACACACAGTACACACACAGTACACACCCAGTACACATACCGTACACATACAGTACACACACAGTACACACACAGTACACACACAGTACACATACAGTACACACCCAGTACACACCCAGTACACATACAGTACACATACAGTACACACACAGTACACACACAGTACACATACAGTACACACACAGTACACACCCAGTACACACCCAGTACACACACAGTACACATACAGTACACACACAGTACACATCCAGTACACACACAGTACACATACAGTACACACACAGTACACACACAGTACACACACAGTACACACCCAGTACACACACAGTACACACCCAGTACACACACAGTACACACACAGTACACACCCAGTACACATACAGTACACACACAGTACACACACAGTACACACCCAGTACACACCCAGTACACACACAGTACACATACAGTACACACCCAGTACACACACAGTACACACACAGTACACATACAGTACACATACAGTACACACCCAGTACACATACAGTACACACACAGTACACACACAGTACACATACAGTACACACACAGTACACATACAGTACAGATACAGTACACACACAGTACACACACAGTACACATACAGTACACACACAGTACACACACAGTACACACACAGTACACACACAGTACACATACAGTACACACACAGTACACATACAGTACACATACAGTACACATCCAGTACACATACAGTACACACCCAGTACACACACAGTACACATACAGTACACACACAGTACACACACAGTACAGACACAGTACAGACACAGTACACACACAGTACACACACAGTACACACACAGTACACATACAGTACACATACAGTACACACCCAGTACACATACAGTACACACCCAGTACACACACAGTACACATACAGTACACACACAGTACACACACAGTACAGACACAGTACACACACAGTACACACACAGTACACACACAGTACAGACACAGTACACACCCAGTACACACACAGTACACATACAGTACAGACACAGTACAGACACAGTACACACACAGTACACACACAGTACACATACAGTACACACACAGTACACACACAGTACACATACAGTACACACACAGTACACATACAGTACACACACAGTACACACACAGTACACATACAGTACACACCCAGTACACATACAATACACACACAGTACACATACAGTACACATCCAGTACACATACAGTACACACACAGTACACATCCAGTACACATACAGTACACACACAGTACACATCCAGTACACATACAGTACAGACACAGTACAGACACAG
>BLSH010236669.1:83615-86115 GCA_018402905.1 Glandirana rugosa | reverse complement strand
AAGTAACAATAGTGATAGTAGTAGAAGTAGTATCAGTAGTAACAGTAGTAGCAGTTCTAGCAACAGTAGTATCAGTAGTAGTAGCAGAAGTAGTAGCAGTACTAGTAGTAGCAGCAGTAGTAGTAGCCGAAGTAGCAGCAGTGGTAGTAGTAGTGGTAGTAGCAGTACTAGTAGTAGCAGTAGTAGTAGCAGCAGTAGTAACAATAGTGATAGTAGTAGCAATAGTAGTAGCAATAGTGATAGCAGTAGTGGTAGCAGTAGTAGTAGTAGTACTAGCAGTAGTATCAATAGTAGTAGTAACAGTAGTAGCAGTTCTAGCAGCAGTAGTAGTAGTAGTGGTAGTAGCAGTAGTAGCAGCAGAAGTAGCAGTACTAGTAGTAGAAGCAGCAGTAGTAGTAGTAGCAGTAACAATAGTGATAGCAGTAGTAGTAACAATAGCAGTAGTAGTAGTGGTGGTAGTAGCAGTAGTAGTGGTGGTGGTAGTAGTAGTAGTAGTAGCAGCAGTAACAATAGTGATAGCAGTAGCAGTAGTAGTAGCAGCAGTAGTAGTAGCAGAAGCAGCAGCAATAGTAGTAGCAGCAGTAACAATAGTGGTAGCAGCAGTAGTAGTAGTAGTGGTAATAGCAGCAGTAGTAGTAGCAGAAGCAGTAGTAGTAGTGATAGCAGCAGTAGCAGTAGCAGCAGTAGTCATAGCAGCAGTAGTAGTAGCAGTAGTAGTAGCACTAACAGTAACAATGGTGATAGCAGCAGTAGTAGTAACAATAGTGGTAGTATCAGCAGTAGTAGTAGTAGTAGCAGCAGTAACAATAGTGATAGCAGTAGTAGCAGTAGTAATAGTGATATAAGTAGTAGTAGTAGCAGTAGTAGTAACAATAGTAGTAGCAGTAGTAGTAGTAGCAGCAGAAGCAGTAGTAGTGGCAGAAGTAGCAGTAGTAGTAGCAGTACTAGTAGTAGTAACAGCAGTAGTAGCAGTAGTAGTAACAATAGTAATAGCAGTAGTAGTAGTAGTAGTAGTAGTAACAATAGTAGTAGCAGCAGTAGTAGTAGTAGTAGTAGTAGTAAAAATAGTTGTAGTAGTAGTTGTAGCAGTAGTATTAAAAATAGTAGTAGTAGTAGCAGAAGTAGCAGTAGTCGTAGTAAAAATAGTAGTAGTATTAGTAGTAGTAGTAGTAGTAGCAGTAACAATAGTGATAGCAGCAGCAGTAGTAATAACAATAATAGTAGTAGAAGCTGTAGTAGTAGTAGTAGTAACAATAGTAGTAGTAGTATAGAAAACGATTAAAATAACTCCTAATCCTAGCCCTAACCTGTATTGAACTCCAACCCCTTACCCTAAGGAAATAAACATTATAATACATGAAGAATAATAATAATAATAAAAGAAGAAATAAAAATCTAATGGAAAAGCTAAAAAAGCTGAAATACTGAGCAACAAATAATAGTTTTACTCTGTTGGTTAATAATAAAATGTCAAAGCCAAAAAACGCTGCATAAAAACGCTTCCAAAGACGCTACACTCAGGGTGAATGCAGCCTCACTCCTCTGTGATGTAGAAGAGATGAGAGGTTGGAGAGAGAGAACTACAGCTGTGTGTTGGGAGCAACAGGGGAAACCGCTATAGAGGGGCAGAGGAGAGGACACTACTGGGGGGGTGCAGAGGACACTGCTATTGAGGAAGGACACTACTGTGTGTGGGGGGCACTACAGTGGGGGGAGGGGCAGAGGACACTCCAGTGGGGGGCATAGAATATTACTGGGGGGAGGGGGATATGAAGTGGGACTGATGACATCACTGCTGTTCTTTTTTGGAGGCTTTATTTTATTTTTTATTTTTTTTAAAGGGTGCCGCCGCCCCAACCCCCCTCCCCCCAGGATGTTTGATTTCCTCCATGTTGTCAGGTGGATCTCCTCCTCTGCCTCCCCCTGATGTAGAGAATTCCATTCATTCCTGGGGGAGAAATTAATTTTCTTCTGCTAACATTCTTCTCTTCTTCTACAGATTGGAGAATAATCAGCTGACAGACAGCTCCTCCCCCCACCTGGCATCTGGAATAAGAAATAACCGGGCACTGAGGACACTGGACCTGTCTGGGAACAATCTGGGGGGTCCTCATTTCAGGGATCTGATGGAAGCTCTGACAACAAGCCGGATAGAGGAATTAGAGTGAGTATAACAGGAAGACTGAGACAATCGTATTCTGGGGCAGTTTTATATCCAAACCCCATAAATAATATAGAAATATGATTAATAATAATAATAATATAGAAATATGATAAATAATAATAATAATAATATAGAAATATGATAAATAATAATAATAATATAGAAATATGATAAATAATAATAATATAGAAATATGATAAATAATAATAATATAGAAATATGATAAATAATAATAATAATAATATAGAAATATGATAAATAATAATAATAATAATATAGAAATATGATAAATAATAATAATAATAATATAAATAGTATAAAGATATAATAATAATA
>BLSH010236594.1:0-24124 GCA_018402905.1 Glandirana rugosa | reverse complement strand
AACCCGAACGATTTTTGAAATGTCCGGGTCCGGGTCCGTGCCACGGACACCCGAAAGTTCGGTACGGACCCGAACGTTACAGTCCGGGTTCGCTCAACACTAGTGGTGGGCCCTCTGATTTTTTAGGTGCCAGCACTCTGTGTACTCTGTCCATCTTCAGGTGTTCTATAGGGATGGCTGGTTGCAGCTCTTGGAACAGGGCAGTTACTGTGGAGTTCAGGTCTATGATTGACTCTGGTAGTCTTATACGGATATTCGAGCGCCTGGCTCTGTTTTCAAATTCTTCCAATTTAGTTTGCAGGGATTGATTTTCTTCCATAGGGTTGTCTAATTTAAGCCTGTGTACTTGGGCAGTTGATTCCAGCTCTTCTGCCCTGTCCTCCAGGGCTGCTGTGTGGGAACCCAGTTCTCTGATCTCTCTAGTTAGGCTATTAGTTATATGCTCAGATGTTTGCTTTAGGGCCTTATGGAGCATACGCTGGAATTGGCGGAGCAAGGCTGGGGGGGCGGATTGATCGGGTCCCTTGTAGGGAGGTCAGGGAGAGATAAAGTGAGCTGTTTGCAGGCTTTCGTCGCACTGCCTGGAGTAGTGTGTGCTGCCGTCATCTTGGTTGGAGCGTGGGCTAGGGCCTCCTTAATGGAGGTGTTCTTGTATCATGAACGGGCACCCCCGAGGACCATTCCGGCCCTATCGGTGGACTCACCGGTGTGTGAGGAGAGCGTGGAGTCGTTCCTCCTGGTTGGGCAGTATAGGGGCAAGTAAGGGTGGCTGGTGTGCTGTTTTGGAGCCGCTGAGGCCGTGTGTCGTCTCCTGCGATGCGGAGCACTAGCCAGGCATGTCCGCTCGGCTGGTCTCCGCGCATGCGCCCCCCAAACAAAGTTTATTATTAAATTTGCCTTTGACTACACCAATCGGACTGACCCTCCAGCTGTCAAACGGCGGGACTGAAAAAGGCCCGATAGCGAATCCTTTGTCGATTTCGGCTTGAAGTAACACATCGACTGCCTCCATGTTACTGCTGATTGCAGGTTAGGACATTCAAAATTATTTTGCGGAAGGGCAATGAAACCTGTATGAAAACCCGAAGAAAACCCTTTGATCAAAAATTCCCTGACAGTGGGAGATGGGTGATCTGCCAACCAGACTTGTAACAAGGGGACGTTCACCCGGCTTAGTCAAGACCCGGTTGAGAGCATGCTGACTCAAGGTGAGCCCTGAAACAGTTAATACAGATGTGCAGGATCCGACACTGGTTATAGGACCCCTGATTGTAATTGTTGCAAATTTGGGCTTTGCCCAAATAATGAACTCGCCGACCCAATTTATCCACTTGGGTGGGGCTGCTGGTAACTGAGGACCAGCTAGGGCCTGGTTTAAGAACACCAGGTAGTATGTTGGGTGTGATGATGATTGGGAATTCGCACAGACCGGAGCTCTGAGTCCGGCGAAATGCCTGCAAAATAACTCGGTGTCTATGTTGCCCCAAAAAATCGATACCTGGTGTTAACCAAAAATGGCGGCTGCCTTAGCTGAAAAGGAGCGGTGATAATCATAAAAACTAGATCCACCATACTTATGCCACAGCTCCACCACCGCATATAAATATAAATCAAATTCCTCCCTCCTCAACAGTTGTACCGAACAGATCATGTCCCTGTATATGCCAAAGGCCAGTACAATTTCTGGGATAGATAACATACGGCTGAGCCTGTGGTCCCTGGATTTGACCACCACTGACACATCCCCACAAGCATAAGACTGGTTATTGGCCACATCATGCGCTGCAATCAAAAGGGAGGCCAGGTTAACATCCTTCCCCTCGAGTATGTCTTTCCTGATATTCGCTGGAATGAAATGCACAGGAGTGACTGAAGGAAAACCACCACTTGTACCTGCTACTGCTGGAGCATAGCTTGGCACCACAGGAATACCTGGCACCATGGAGATCCCTGAAGTGGCCGCCACCTCCAGGGCTGCATGCGGACGACTTTCCAAGGCTTCCACCCTGGCTGTCAACTCTTGCCCGGACGTAACCAAAGAACTTAAGGTGGCATGTATCTGAGATAATACCCCAATAATGCCCCAATACAATAGTCTAAATAGTTCAGCTTTACGTGCTGAAGCCGGATATGAAATGCCCCTAAGTTGTAGTTCAGCCATCAATTTTGGAATAATCCAGGATCTCAAAAAAGATGGGCCCCCGTGATCCGAGCTCCTTGCCGGCAACGGGGGGTTGGATGGGTAATCTCCTAAATCCTCGGCCTTTAACCAAGCAAAAGTAAAAGAGCATATTTACAAAGATCAATGAAATGACATACTACCCGCTAATTAACTGGAACCCCATATCCTTGGTACACCATGTGATAGGCATGATCACGATGGAAGAGCTAGCTCGAGCCGCCTGGGTGTCAGCAGGCAATTAAAAATGTACACTCAGATCTGTGACTACCTGAAGACATGACAGGCACCAGTATGTGAGTCGAGAAATGACAAGCGTATGTTGTATGTTTCACAGATGAGCTGACTTGACACCGTACAAGCAATTAAAAACGCTCAGTTCCATTTGTGATACCTGTAGATGTGACAGGCAATAATGAAAATCGGTGAAACGCCAAACCCCACTGCTGAACCTGTGGTGTTTGTGATGGAAAACGAAACCGAGACTTATACCTACCAACCTGAGCAAACGATATACCCAGCAAGAACTCCCTCTCATCCTGGTCAAACGACTAAAGGAAGGGAACATGAATAATAAGCTAACCTAACCTGTCTCAAGTAAATGACCCTTCTTGACAAAGGACCTACCACCCCACATTCAAAATACTTACCAAACTGGCTGCTGAATGTGTCGGTTACAGTAGCTCTCCTACGCTCTGCGAACGGGAAACTAAGAGAGGAAAACAAAAGAAGAGGCTACTACCTGCTGCCTGATTCTGGGAATGTTTTTTTTTATTATTATATAAATGATGTGCTGCTCCTTCCTCCGTGGCCCCCAAATGGGTGGAAGGAGAGCCGTGGTGATTGAACAGAACAAGAAATGCACCCCCCCCTGAAATCGTGCTGGCTCAAAGTAAGCATACATGTCCCGCTCCCAGGCCTGAACTACCAGGTGGGGCGATCTTGGAATACCTAACCCAGAGGATTTTTTTATTATTATTATAGGAATGCTGTGCTGCTCCTTCGTCTGTGGCCCCAAGGTGGGCAGAAGGAGAGCTGTGATGATTAAAAAGACAGAAATGCGCCCCCCCCAAAGCCGTGCTAAGCGTGTGCCTGACACGGTATGATTACCTGTTGCCACATGAAGCTGACAGTTTCCCAATCTTGAAATGACAAGCAACCGACCTGCCCACCCCTCCCCCCAAACCTGGTACCATGCCCTGACAAACAAAGACAGCATGATAAAAATAGAAATGTGACATGGCTGAGCTGAAACATACCCTGAGACCCTCCTCTGTGACCCCCGAACGTGGGCGGAGGGATAGCCAATGGTGATGAGCATGCCATGATGTGATGCTAGACTCAGGAGAGTGGACCCATCTGCAATGCCCCCGTCTGCCCTTATGCACAACTCGCTGTGACCGTGACCCCCAAGCAGATTTTTTTTTTGTGGTGAATGGAAGAGCCTGCATGTTATGCCTCACAGGTGGGAATGTGGTACTTCCTACCCGACCGTGTGGCTGCACACTCCCTCTGCCAACTAGCTGGTGCGATATGTCTGCTGAAGGACCTCGGCCATGCCTCCGCTATGCATTGCTTCGTGCGGCAGCTGAAAGTGGCATAAATGACAGGGTCTGAAACACCGGGCACCCGGCCCGACTTATCCAGTTCTCGATCAGACCCCCAGAAGTAACGTGTACTGCACAGCCTGCCCTTTAACAAGCCTAAAACCAGAACCAGATGTGACAAAATGATTCCACACGAAAACTTCCCAGGACACGACCGAGGATGCCAATAGGAGGCGGCTGGCAGGGTTGGCCCAAGACACTGTGCTGCCTGGGTCCAAGAAGGAAATGCTGCCCCCCACCCCCCCAAAAAGAAAAAGAAAATCATGCCCACCAAAAGGCCCCCGCATCCATTATGTTATATCATGATAATTAAAACTAAAATTAAATTTATCAGGAAGTCAGATTTACATGCAAAAGCACCTTGTCTATATGCAAAATTATATGACATACCATTATGTTCAATTCCAAGTGGCGGGTTGGGCAGTATAGGGGCAGGTTAGGGTAGTATATAGACGGGCTAGGGTAGCATAGGGGCAGGCGGAGCGGCCCGGGGGGCAGTTGTCTTCATAACACACAAAACTGCTGGAAAAAAAATCTTGGTCATCAATTTGCTGGGTAAATAGAAGAGAAGGAGAGGTGGCTGTGGTTCAGTTTGCTGACCCTCTCAAAGTGCTGCCTGGGTCCAATGGACCCACTGGGACCCATGGTAGGGCCGGCCCTGGAGGCTGGGTTTTATGTGATCTAGACTCCTCCTACAAATACAGGCTGACCTGCGGTCAGTCTTGCCATAAATCTATCCCATAGTTTGTAGACACTACAACTTTTGTGCAAACAAATCAATATACGCTTATGTGTTTTTTAGCCGAAAGTAAAAAATCTTGGGGTTTTTTCTAAATTGTTGGTCTTTGTTTATAGGGCAAAAAATAAAAACCTTAGAGGTGATCAAATACCACCAAACAAAAGCTATATTTGTGGGGAAAAAAGAGACATCAATTTTATTTGGGTACAGCGTCGCACGACCGCACAATTGTCAGTTAAAGCGGCGCAGTGCCGTATCACAAAAAATGGCCTGGTCATTAAGGGGGTAAAACCTTCTGGGGCAGAAGTGGTTAACTGGTAACTACACAGTCAATGCTGTACCTAAACTAAATTTATATCATTTTTTCCACATAAATAGAGCTTTCTGTTGGTATTATTTGATCACCTCTGGATTTTTTTATTGTTGTGGGATATAAACGAAAAAAGACCCACAACTTTGAGGGAAAATAATATTTTTTCTATAAAACATATCCAATGAAAAAATGTAAAAAAAATCTAATTTCTTTATAAATTTTGGTCAAAATGTATTCTGCTTTGTGAATTGGTCATTGGTTTGCGTGAAAGTTATAGTGTCTATTGTATAAATACTGGAATTTGTATTTATTTTTTATGCTACCAATGGTGTTAATCAGTGACTTATAGTGGGACTCTGCGATAGTGCGGAGGGCAATCTGACACTAATACCTCGTACACACGGGACGACGATCATATACAACACGTCGTACGAACGACCGTTGTGTGTGAAATTGATCGTTAGTACGCGCGATTAGAACACCCAGACATATGACGGTCGTACTACAGAAGTTGTATGAGCAGACTAGAAAGCTTTGGTAGTAAGACAAGCATTCGTATGACTGTTGTATCATGTGTACAGGGAAGTTAGTCCAATAAGTTGTGCCTGCAAAAACACGCATGCTCCAAGTCAGGAACGGACGGAAGTGTCTGTTCGTGTAAACCTAGGTTTTCGATTTCACAATGCATATTCGTTCGTCTATTGGCAATTGAATTCAAATAGCGAAATGCAGCGCACATTAGCATCTTTTTCAATAGGATAATAATGAAGATGCATTGCTAGTGATACATATGTTACGAATGTAATAAAAGACAGCTGTTCTGTAGTGATATTAATAGAATTTGCATTATTTTTAATCTCTTTTATTCTATTTAACATTTCCCCAATATTATAATCTCTGAAATATAAGAATTCCTTTAATTGAACTTGTTTGTGGTCCCTTGCTATTTGTTCTAACTTTTCTTTTTAATGTAACTGCCTACTTCAAACCTGTCATTTTCTTTAATAAACTTAGGCAAGTATTGTTATTTTAAATATTCTTTATTATTAAAGCATAAAGAGCATAAAATAAATTATCCAAGCAATTTTTATGCAAAGAAAATATAACAGAAAAAACTGTTTCTTCACAACAAAATATGGTAAAAATTAAACCAACATAAAAACAACAACAAAAATACAGAAAAATAAATAAATCCGTCAATGGGTGTATTGGCCATAATCCCCAGACCATGGTTGTTGGGGGCCCTGGGGATAAAATTGCCACTGGCCAGCATGTTGGTGTGGTGGTTGGGTTGGGTGGTGAGATGGGGTAGGTGGTGGAGGTGGAGGCACGTTTTCATGGAGCTCCGTGTGTTGGGTAAGGAGCCCCATCGCCCCCTTAAAAAGAACCTGGCTGATTAGCTCCTCAGCTTTATTTTTTTGGAAAGGTTCCATTTTTTTCATTTTCGCTGCTGCGTAAGCAGCGAACAACTCCTCCTGCTACGGGTCTCTTTGCATGACTTGTGTTGCCTGCTGGAAGCAGGAGGAAGCGGCTTCGTCTACATGATGTGTTTTCCTCTTCCTTTTCCTCCCAACCTCAAGTGGAGGAATTTGTGACTGGCAAGGTTGGGAAGAGCCAGCTGCCTCCTCCTCAGTCACTGTCTCGGTGACACTTTCCTGTGTATAAAAAAGTGACATTATTAGAATATGTTTGTTTGTGTGGGTGATGAATCCAAACAAATTTACATTTCATGACTGTTGCTTATTGAATAATTAGAAATAACAAAAACTAGCATTCTGGCACCAGCATTTTGATTTATCCTTAAAATGACTTTACGCCACAACTGGGTTTGGATCTAGGAACAAATGTGTTAAGATTCAAATGTTTGGACAATAAAGTTTAGTTCTTATCATTGTATTTTATCTTTAAAATATGTTCACCAACACTATACCTGGGTCAAGACGGCCTCCTCCTCATCTTCATCCTCAGGACTAGGAGCCATGACCTCACCAGAAGTAGAGGGAAGGGTGGAAAGGGATGACCTAGCCTCAGATGGATGCTGTAAAAACTGCAGGTTGTGAAAGTACCACAGCTTTGGGATGTAAACAGCAGATGCTGCAGCTCCGGACCTTTTTGAATCTTAGACCTTCTTCACCTCCCTCCCATAGGTCGTCCTGAGGTTGGCTATTTTGGTCCTGACATATTTAGTTGTAGCTTCAGGATTTATCAGCTTGCACAGCTCCACTAGTTGATTTAGAGCTGCCAGCTTGTGGGCCCTATTAAAGTAGTCCTTCAAGTGGACATTCCACAGGCAGGGTAGTTGCCTATAAAGGTCAATAAACTGCGGTAGGAAGTCCTGCGAGAAGAACCTGTCTCTCATTATGCCTGCTAGACACAAGACAAAGCATCATGCAACTTCACCCAGCATACCCCTATAAAAGCTCCACCAAATCTAGGCCCCAAGCCAAGCAGTATTAGGGTTGCCACATCATCCCTTTAATCCAGGACACATATGAATTACACAGGTTCAGAGGCTAATTTAATGCAGATAAGGCGCCAAGAGAGTTTAATTACCACCTTAATCAGCCACAGAACATGAGTAATTAATATGTGTCCTGATGTGGCAACCCTAAGCAGTATAAGCCATTCTTCCCAATGCAATCCAAGCATAACAGTATAGGCCTCTACCCACCTATATCAGAACTTCCAGGCAAACCTTTGGTTGAACAGTGAGCGCACGCGTTCGTTCCCAGACAGCGTTCCTACCTACGGCCGTTTCCATGACCGTTCGTTCATCTTTTATACCTTGCCATACATTGCGCATACGTACCGCTCTCAGGTGCGTCATGACGCTGGGGTGTGACATGTACCAACGCCTCCATGGAACGAACGAACGATCGCAACTCCACGATCGGCAAAACGAGCAGCAGTCATGGCGGATTCCTGCAGGAGCCACCGAAAAATGAAGGCCACCCCCATGACCAGGCCAGAAATGGTTGATATGGTGGCAATCTTGGAGGCCAGGAATTATGACTGCAAAAGGGGGGAGTATGAGAGGCCGAACAGCCATAAGGATTACATCCTAGACAGGGTTATAGAGTGCCTGTCTCACAAATATGGGGTCCAGTGGGCCAAGGATCAGCTCCGCAAGCGCTGGTCCGATCTTAAACATCGGGAGCCAGACCAGCTGTGCCGGATCCATCGGATCCTAGAAAAAAGTAAGCAATATTTTTTTGGAAACAATATGTAGATGTGTAAATTCGGTGTCTGGATCTGTTCTTGGTCAAAGTAGCTAGAGAGAATTATCTGTGAATTGTTGAACTCTTTGTATGCCTTGGGGTTTCCAAATTTAATTTCCAAATCAAGCATACTGTATATGAAGAATACCATTTTAGACTGTTTTCAGACATTCCTTTAGCTTTTGCACTTATGTTCTTTTTGTATTTTGCAACAGGGAAACAGAAAAAACAAAGGCTCCACCCCCCCAAGGGACCAACGGATGATCCCACCCCTGGCCCATCAGCGAAGGTGGAATCAAGCCTACCTTCACGCCCAGAAGGTAAGTGCTAAATGACAACTATACAAATTGTGCCACATACAGGGGTGCTGCTAGGTGGACAAAAGGGCGGGGGTTTCAGGCCTAAATTAAAGGATAAGTATCACTTTACTGGCTGCTGACTGATTCATCAGGGCCCATTAATCCAGCCTTGCTAGTGCAGACATGGGGAGAGGATAGCCCCGAGTGCTGGAAGGCACACAAATGCATATGATGAATAGCAGACAGCCCACATCCCATAGGAGCGAGGGGGGGGGAGCAGCTGTAGGAGTTGACGAATGTTGCCACTTGTAAAGTATTTTGGTCGTGGCTAATGGCATCATAGTCTGTTTGTTGTTATTTTGTTTCAGAGAATACTATAGAGGCCCCCCAAGCCGGTGCAAGTCCACCAGATGCACCCAGACCTGCCCAATGGCAAGGTTGGTACACTTGAAACACATTCCACAATGTATGTGTTGAACCTGTAGTGACTTTGGGATGCTCCCGAGGGAACCTGTCATTTGTCCTTGTAAGTACTGTTCTAATATTGTTTCTTGTGTATTGACATATCTATTGGTACATGGGACAGCAGACCGCAGTTAATAACCAACACACCTTTTTTACTTTGTTCTAAAGTATGGCCATGGCCTTTCTTATTGTTGCCTTTAAAGTGTTTGGAAAGTGCACCCCTCCCCCCCCCCAACCAGCCCCCAAAAAGTAGGCCCATCCAAGGCATAATCAGCTATTATGCAGCACATAATAGCTGTTTCTGAAATAGTTACCTTGGAACGAAGCTGTTGGAGCGGTCTAAGCACCCTGCTTCCAGGTCTGCGCCTCCATCCAATCACAGCACGGGCATACAATACCAATCAATGTCAAGATATCAAGATAAAACTACCAAAATAACACAAATCACTATGTTGGCCCTCAGCCACTTGACCAGCATTGCCCTTATGCATTTTCCTCTAGTTAACAGGTCATGAACTTCCACAATGCACCATTGGAAAACTGAGGAGGGATATCCAATGGTGCTGTGCGGAGCTCCAGGACATCCAAAGGACAGCGCAGAACCTCCAGCGGCGACTGACGGATGTTAGGGACATGCTTGCCAAATTTTAAGGCAATTCTTCTTGCAATTGGCCTGTTGCCCAGTTGAAACGGCCTCCTGAAAAAGCGTGTAAACATGTACTCCATCTCATCAGGGGTTGTCAAGTGTCATCTTTCTGGGTGGTCAAACCCCCCTTCCTCCAAACTGGAGTTTCTTGGAGAAAGGGGTGTTGCATCTGCAAAATGTGTGAGTTGATCACATCAGGGGTTCGAAGCTGATGCATTTCAGGGTTGCCCCCCCCTTTATCCAAGCTAGTGGAGTTTGGCTAAAGGTGGCCACCCCCAAAACGGGTCGGCTCAGAACCCATGATGGGATCAACTCACACATTTCTCAGATGCAACACCTCTTTCTCCAAGAAACTCCAGTTTGGAGGAAGGGGGGTTTGCCCACCCAGAAAGATGACACTTGACAACCCCTGATGAGATGGAGTACATGTTTACATGCTTTCGTTTGTGGCCTACCAGTTTTAATATGTTTGATATCTGTTTTTAATGTTGCAAAGCACCTCAGAATGTGCAACCAATATAAAGGTTTAATACTAACAGTGTGTGGCTTCTTCTTTACTTTATGTATGCATGTGAGTTCCATAAAGTTTAGGTCTTTACAGAGCAAATGTGCTCTTCTATGTGGTCAACACAGATGTAGTTCATCTCGAAACATTTAAACCAGTTGTTAATGCATCATGCTTTTGTTCTTCATGCATGGAATGCATGAACACCAACAACATTTTGTGTTTGTGTATATGTAGCACAACCCCTGCACACCAAAATACATTGCTGAAGCTGAAATTTTGATTTCATGGAGAAATGAAGGTTAGATTTCCCTCTTGGAGCAAGTGCAAAAATAAAGCACATATAGAACAACTCTTTTACACATGGAAAAACCACAGACAAGAGTAGTTAAACTGAAGCATTCATTTATAAGGGTAATAAAACATTACAGATCAGGAATCATGTTTTGCCAGGACACAGCCCCTCTCCCCACAAAATATTGCATATATTTGTTACGCAAATCCCTTGCATTCTGGGTGGCCAAGGTAGCACGTCTACTCTGAAGGTCTGCCATTGCATCCAACGACGGGCGACCTTCAGTGGATGTACTTGGGCCTGGCAGGGCTGCATCAACATCCGTGGCACAGTTTGTAGATAATTGGTCGCATTCCTGCGTAAAAAATTATGCAGGATGCAGCAGCACAGTACCACGTGATTAATCTTATATAAGGCCAGGTTGATTGGAGTCAAAAGCAGACGGAACCTGTTGGCCAAAATGCCAAACGCATTTTCCACCACCCTTCTAGCACACGAAAGTCTTAAATTAAAATTCCGCTGGTTAGGGGTCAGGTTTCGTTGCGGAAATGGCTTCATAATATGTTCACCAAACCCAAAAACTCCTCATCTGCAACGAACACAAAGTTCAGACCCTCCACGTTTTGGTCTGCAGGTGGCAAGTTGAGGGTGCCATTCTGAAGCCGCCTATAAAACATTGTCTGCATGATGACGCCTCCATCGGAGTTGCGGCCATTCTTCCCCACGTCCAGGTACAAGAACTTATAGTTTGCAGACACTATGGCAAGTATCACAATGCTGCAAAACCCCTTGTAGTTAAAATAATAGGAGCCCAAGTTGGGTGGTGGTACAATCCGAACATACTTGCCATCAATGGCACCCCCGCAGTTGGGAAAATCCCATTGCTGCATAAACTGAGCAGCAACTTCCTGCCACTGCTGGGGATTGGAAGGAAACTGTGGATAAAAAAAAAATTGACTTTGCCAACAAACATAAAAATGTTATTCAACATACAAAAGCAAGGGCAACATAAGGCTACACTTCCATTTCCAGCTCAGTCAAGATGTAAGACATGGGAGAAGCACAACCTACAGAAAATATACTTGGCTAATTACACTTTTCTAACCATATTCAAACAAAAGAGACCACATGAGGTCAAATTAGTAGCAAATCAAGCAGGCCCTTGCACTACATGTTTTGGGGAAATAGTAGGGAAATGTCACCCTCAAAAGATGGAGAGTGTGTATAGGAGATTACATTTCTGGAGATACTGTAGTTTTAAATGATGTAACTTTTTGGGAGCATAGGGCTTAGGTTTCACATAATAAGAACACCTCAAGCACTCTGCCTGGTTGGAAAGCCAAAAATAATGTGGCAAAAGTGTGTGTTTTGGGGGGGGAGGGGAACGCCTAAACTGCATCTGACATAAATAATTGTGGCATTACTAGGCTGAGTGGGCAGTGCAGCCATCAGAAATTTGGGGGCCCCTTACACAGCTTTAAACCTGCCCCCCCTTCTGACCACCAACCTTACCCAGGGCCTTCACACTGGGCCATTCCACCACATCTGCCCACTGGCCAGGGGTGTACACACAAATTGCAGCCCCAGTAGGAACAATACACCCTGTCACACTTACGAGATGTAGCCTGCCAAGCATGACCCAGTGAAGTGTGCAATGCATGCTAGCGTGAAATCCAAGGGCTTCAAAAAGCAGTGCACAGGCAACACAGCCTCACTCAATGCTTGCAATAAGACCTCGTGCCAAAGCATAGGTGCTGCAGGTCCCAAACTTGAACCAGTTGTGGTCCAGGGGGTCCTCTCCTGGTGGACAAAGTTTGTTATTTTTGGTGCCTAGGGTTCAGGAGAATGGTCTCCCCAAACTGGATGCCCTCTGAGTGTGTATGGACACTGAACAACATGCTGGGGAGGCGTGTAAAGGAAAATAATGAGGTGAAAAAAGCTTAGAGCATGCATGAGGCCAAAGAAGACATTCACAGCATATTGTAATGCTACTAATTAGGTATTGGCAAAAAGGGAAAATACCATATTATCAAACATAAACACATAAAATGTGGTATTAACATGAAACGTACCTTAATATAATCCTTCTGCAGCACCTGAATGATGGCTGAGCATGTCTCCGGAATAATGACTTCAAGAGCCTGGGGGGAGATGCCTGTAGTGAACTTGAGGTCCTGGAGGCTTCTTCCTGTCGCCAGGTAGCGCAAGGTGGCAATGAGCCTTTGCTCAGGGGTGATAGCAAGGCGCATGCATGTGTCCTCCTTCTGGATATAGGGGGACACCAATGCCAAGAGGTGGTTAAAGCAGGGGTCCGTCATCCGAAGATAATTCCTGAAATCATCAGGATTATTCTCCTGGAGCTCCCTGACTAAAGCCATATGACGAAATTGATCATGGTTAAGTAACCAATTTTTGGTCCAACAACTCCTCTCCCTCCATCTCCTACGTTGGTTTCAGGTCCAAACAAGGACTCCTAGGCCAACAATAGCGAGATTTCTATCTCTAGAAGGAAACCTCGTTGACAAACGAACGGCCAGAAACGATCCAAAGAACAAACTGAAGAACGATCTGAAAGTCGCGAATCAACAAACACCAAACTTCAACTAACACAAAATTAGATGAAGGAGCCCAAAGGGTGGCGCATGGTAACAGCACTTCCTCTTTATACGCTCGTTGCACGTCATTACGTTCGGCTTGGTCGCACGTTGCTTGTATGACTGTTGGGTGCACGTCAGTATGCTAGATACAACAGCCAACATACGATTTGAGACGATCATACGTACGATCGTCGTCCCTTGTGTACGAGGCTTAAGACCCCATTCACACTTGTACGACTTGTCTCTCTCCACCCTCATGTGACAGCGCGCTGGGTGTCTAAATGCCAATTGCCAAGAAATGCATGGTTCTGTCACATGGGAAAAAGGAGAGTGAATCACATTTTTGTATACTTTGAAGTATTGGATATTTTTTTGGCAGCTGAATGAGCAGCAAGGGAGTGCAGGCAAGGTGAGCATAAGCATCTGGTGGAAACACAATTAGGCCGCTTTTACACTGCCACACTGCGGTTTGGCCACAGCACAGGTGCAGCACAGTGTACCTGCAGTTTTCATGTGGGTTACCTGCATGTCCCAAGTTTTTGGTGCATTTTCTGAAACTGCGCCAAAAGTCCTGTAAGCTGCACCTTTGGTGCACTTTCAGAAAATTCCCCAAAAACGGGGGGACATAATACAGAGTCTATGTGAAACCAGGGCTGTGTACTAACAATCAGATTATCATATGATCGCTTTGTAAGCAGTATTTTTCATCTAATATTCTCAACGTGTGTGCTAGGCATTAGGCCTCTTTCTCATGGCTGATTAAAGCTGCACATTACCAAGAATTGACATACAGCTGTGTGTTTGTGTGATCAGACAGACAGACAGAGAGATTGAATCTCCTGGTAATGATATAGACAGCAATAAGGAGCCTTAACAGCAGAGAGTGTATTTATAAAAAATTGTTCAGTTGTGGTTTAGCAGAAGTTTTTAAAAACTTGTAAGCCTCAGAAATTCAGCATTTCCAAAATTTATACAGTAGGATTTGCAACCAGGCTCCATAAAGTGTGTACCAAAGAGCAGAAAATTATGCAATAGTGTGCAAAATGTTTTGGAAAGCTCTTGGAAGCCTGCTGGATAAGATTATGGGGCAAGTAAATGAAAAAAAATGGACTCATTTTCTGGAAATAAATAATACTAGCTCATGGTCCTGGAATCCCTTACATGTTAACCTCTTTTCAAAAGACAGGAAACTCCCCTGGGTTTTAGGGGTGTGGCAGCCAGAAAAGCACTGAAAGGATAAAAAGTAGTGTGACCTTTAAAGTGATTGTAAAGTATTTTTTTCACATTAAAATAAATAAACATGTTATACTTACCTGCTCTGTGCAATAGTATTGAACAAAGCAGCCCCAAAAATCCACTTACGAGGTCTCCCACCAGCGCTCTAGGCTCCTCCTCTTCTGTGTCTGTCCCCATAGAAAGCTACGTGCTATGGGGGGCAGATGTGCAGGCTTGCTCCTTAGCTTGGCTCTGTGCATCCATAGACACACATAGCATGGCTTAGTCCCACCTCCCTGCCCCTCCTCACTAGATTTAGTTGACAACAACATAAACCAATAGCTCCAGCTGCTATCAGCAAACGCCGTGAGACCAGAAGAGGAGAGAGAAGACTCAGTCTCAGCACTGGACCAAGAGAGGACTTGGGTAAGTGTTAGGGAAGGGGTGGGAGGGAACAGACAGTGCAGGATTTTTTACCTTAATGCATATGATGAAGCACCTTTAGTGCTTACAACCCCTTTAATCTAAAAAGTGTGCTATATATTAGGACATTAGTCTTTGGGCTGATAGGTGGAAGGAACCATGGAGTACCAAGGAAACTCAGGCAATAGACCTAGGTGCACAAGTAGCATGAGCCCCTAGTTGCAAAAGCTGTAATAGTGATAACAAGGTATTTCTAAGTTTGGAAGGAGTCATGGGGTAGCAAGGTACTTAGTTCAGTAGCCATAGGTGCACAACTGTTGTGAAACATTTTTTCCAAAAATTGTTCCACGGATCAACTCTAGTTCTAACCTATCCATACGCCATTCAAAACTTTAAAAAATGCTTTGCCTTGATTGTTACTTTAACCACTTCAGCCCCTGAAGGTTTCACTCCCTTCAGACCAGGCCATTTTTTTTGCGTGGAGAGCCCATGGAGAGCAGGGGAACAGGATGCCGCCGCCGCCGAGCAGGGGAAGCCGCCGGTGAAGCGATGGGGTAAGTGCTACCAACCGCCAGCCTGACCGACCGACCAACCAAAGTTCTTCTGAGAACTTGTCAGAAGTGATTCATGCTGATAACAGAGGAATGAAGTAGCAGAGAGAAATGACACTAGAGCTTTGGAGAGAGATAAGTAAACACTACAGATATATGCACTTAGTTCAAATAACATGAATGGGGTTTACAACCACTTTAAGGAAAATGTTGCAACTCAAAAATATTATTCATTGAAAATACACTACACTTTCCCTTTAAGTTCACATGCTCCCTCTAGAGGACAATCGGCAAGTACATTATCAGTCAGATAGAATCTATGCCATTTCTAATAGCCTCACTGCACTTCGTCTCTTCCTTTCCCACGGCCAGCAAGCACCTTAATTTTAGTATTCAAGTCAGCTGCTGGCCTCTTTCTCTCACACAAACCATTATTGTCCGAGGTCTAATTGACTTCATGTTGAATCACTGCGCTTTTCACGCTTGGCTGAGCCTGCCCTGTCTGAGTATTGGCTCAGAGCACAGGAAGCCTGGAGCATGCGGTTTAAGGTCGACCTTCGTTGAGCTGGGGGCCCCCAAGGTGTCAATTGGTAACAGAATGAAATGTTAAGGCTCTTCATTTTATCAGCCTTTCACTACATTTTTAATTAATGACCTCTTAAACTTCCCATGATGTAAATACTGTGATATAAAAAGATGGGAAATCCTAAAATCAGCCGTATGCAGTTATGGCCGTGCCTAAATGAAAGATTATGCTAAAGTATTTGTGAAATCATTTGTTACCTGGCAATTTGCCGCCATATAGAGATGTCATGACCTTATTTCTATGTGCTCCCGTCAAACGTAGTTATTTTACATGTAAAAATGACACAGAGAACATAGTCTATCTGATGTTGATGGCTATAATTTTTATCCTGATATATGGCAGCACTGCTAGACAACGGGAGAACCCCAACAAAAGTGTTTTGTCCAGTTTTGGACAATTATTATTTTTTATTAATAGTTTTCGGAAGTTTTAAGTCACAATCGTAGTCCATATTACCAGATCTCATGTTTCCAGGAGGTAAACACATTAATATATACATACTGTATTTCTTTCTATACATATTTTTAAGTCACAATTTACAGTATATTAGCAATTTTTTACATATCTCAGCTCCAGTGTTCCACTGTTTTTGTTTATATGAACAACATTACTTGCTGTTCCAACAGCGCTTGCATAACATACTATGTGTCTCTTATTTTAAAGTGACTGTGCCTATGAAAGTGCCTTTATCTAATACTTGTGTTGAACCAATTTATGTGCAAAACTTTTAAAACATCATATTATTATGTGGTACAATTAAAACATCATATACAATTAATTCATTGTTAAGAATAAGTGCTGGTGCCTTTAAATACTATGCAAAAAGTCTATATTTCAAAAGTGCCAGTGATAGTTTGTTTTGAAGATAAAATTGAAGGTAAAAAAGAGGTAAAAAAGATTTCTTCAGGGCAATCACAAAAAATTCCTTAGCTTTCTTAAATCATAAAAACGTGCCCGTGCCGTGCTGGGTGCTCGAATAAGATAAGTGGTTGTGGGTTTTTTCCCCGCTTACCAGACTCTGTGGACTCTCCTACCGTAGGAGAAGTCACTTGCGCTTTAGGTCTACAATCCGACCTGTGGATGTGGTGTCGTCTGCTTCCCTTGCTTCCTTTGTCCGTTAGCAAACCATTAGGAAATGAATAAAAAGAATCTCATCGCGTACCTCTCTTGTAAAAGGATTTATTAAGCCACTTTCCACAGTACAATTCAACAATCACACTGCGAGCGCTCCGTGAACACCGCCACTGAATGCTGGTGGTCACTTTCGTTCCCGCCCACCTTCGTTTGCGCTTCACAGGAGCGTGGCTACGTACACCTTGGGTTCCACCTAACGCGTTTCGTCATATCCTGTGACGTCTTCAGAGGTTTCCATTGTTTTTACTTTGCAGTATTTTAAAATAGCAGTTTTTATCTTGACTATTGATGTCTTTAGCTAATTATGGTTGTAAATCTAGGCGTGCTCCTTTTTTACAATCAAAAGTAGCATATAACCATATATTATTTCTGAATATTATTTGAACAGCGATTGTACATTTTTAAAGTAGAACTATAGGCAAAACGTATTTTTTTCATTTTGGATAGAGTAAGGGAGGGTTATAACCCCTATAAGGTTTATTTTTGCCATCTTTGTCCTATTTGGAAGATTTACCTTCACTTCCTGTCTCATAGCCAAACAGGAAGTGAGAGGAAATCCCTGCAAATGAAGGGAATCTCTTGGGGCCCCCAGGTCACCAGAACTAGTGAAAAGATTTCCCCTCTATTATTTTTATGGGGACAACCCAAAATATGGAATTTTTTTTTACTTTCAATGATAATGGTAAACAGGACCAAAAGAGAGGGTGAATCTCCTTAACGAGGACACAGACAGCAATAAAATCTGACAAGGGTTCTAATTCCTCTCCCCTCTATCCAAAGTTAAAAAAAAAGTTTCCTTTAGTTATACTTTAATATATAGCTGCTGTAAATACTGTATATGTATTTGTGACCACAGATTCTCCTAAACGTTTGTGTGCCTATATGTACTATGTTTATATACATTATCATCAAAAATGGTTTTGTTGTGAATTTACTTTTAGTAAATTCATTTTTTTTCTTTTTTTCAGACATGGGTATCCAAATTTAGCTCCAGTAATCATTTTTAAGGGCACAAGTGAATATGTGTGATGTGTAGATATGTATAAATATACACAAACGAGACCTTTATATTCTTTTCTAGTGACTTTATATTTCTATGTTATGTTGCAGCCCCGATGAAGTGGGTGATGTGGAACCCCTGAAACGCGCTGGCTGTTGTACCCAATATATGTTTGCAATAAAACCTTATTTTGGACTCATAATTTTTGGCGTTGTGCTTCAATTTCTAGATCCAAATGCTGTCTTTAGATCGTGAGGTTCTGGTGTTAGCTCCTCAGGGTACAGAAGCAGCCCACATACAGTTGTGCTTATAAGTTTACATACCCTGGTAGAATTTATGATTTCTTGGCCATTTTTCAGAGAATATGAATGATAACACAAAAACATTTCTTTCACTGATGGTTAGTGTTTGGCTAAAGCCATTTATTATCAATCAACTGTGTTTACTCTTTTCTGGGTGGGCGTCATATGACGTCCTCGGTGTTTCACCACCCCTGAGGGCACCCAGGGGCTCGCAGCATGGCGATCGGGGATCAGGCGTGTCCTTGGGACTCAGCCCATCCCCGATCGGGGTAAAGAGCCAATAAAATGTGGCTCTTTACCACATGATGGGCTGGGTCCAATTGCAGCCGGTCACTATGGAGATCCTCGCCGTTAGTGCGCGCCACCAGGGGTGTGCAGCACGGCGATTGGCATTCAGGCTTGTCCCTCAGACGAAGCCCAGCCCGATCAAGGTAAAGAGCCAATGAAATTGGCTCTTTACCACGTGACCACCTGTGCCCAATCACAGACGGTCACAGAATGACAATAAACCGCGGTAATGAGCTGTTACTGATTTCTCCTTCTCGCACACTGATCGTGAGGAGGAGATTGCGGTAACAGCTCGTTACTGCCTACTGTATACACCAAGCACACTGATTGCCCCCCCAGTAATAAAGAGTACCTGTCACCACCCCATCAAAGTACCTGTCAGAGCCCATCAAAGTACCTGTCACAGCCCATCAAAGTACCTGCCACCTGCCCATCAAAGTTCCCGAGTACTTGTCACCTGCCCATCAAAGTATTCGAGTACCTGTCACCTGACCATCAAAGTACCTGAGTACCTGTCACCAGCCCATCTGAGTACCTGAGTACCTGTCACCTGCCCATCAAAGTACCCGAGTACCTGTCACAGCCCATCTGAGTACTCGAGTACCTTTCACCAGCCCATCTGAGTACCAAAGTACCTGTCACCAGTCCATCTGAGTACCCGAGTACCTGTCAACAGACCATCAGAGTACCCGAGTACCTGTCACCTGCCCATCAAAGTACCTGAGTACCTGTCACAAGCCCATCAGAGTATCTGAGTACCTGTCATCAGCCCATCTGAATACCTGAGTACCTGTCACCAGTCCATCAGAGTAGCTGAGTACCTGTCACAAGCCCATCAGAGTACCCGAGTACCTGTCACAAGCCCATCAGAGTACCCGTGTACCTGTCACCAGCCCATCTGAGTACCCGAGTACCTGTCACCAGCCCATCAGAGAACCCAAGTACATGTCACCAGCCCATCAGAACACCCAAGTACCTGTCACCAGCCCATCAGAGTATCTGAGTACCTGTCACCAGCCCATCTGAGTACCCGAGTACCTGTCATCAACCCATCTGAGTATCAGAGTACCTGTCACCAGCCCATCTGAGTACTCAAGTACCTTTTACCAGCCTATCAGAGTAACCAAGTACCTGTCACCAGCCCATGCCTCATAAAATATACCTTGGGGTGTTTGCTTTCCAAAATGGGATAATTTTGTGGGTAATTCCACTGTCCTGGTGCTCCAGGACCTTCAAAAGTGTGATAGGTAGGAATTAAATTTTATGTGTAAATTATGCTCCTAGAACGCCTGAAGGTACTACTTCAATGTTGGACCTCAAGTTGTGTAAAAGTCTCACACATGTCGTATCGCCATACTCGGTATGAGTAGCAGAATGTATTTTGGGGAGTAATTTTTGCTATGTCAATGCTATTGTGTTAGAAATATCATATAAATTGACAACTTTGTGTAAAAAAAAAAAAAAAGTTTTCATTTTCGTTCCACGTATTCTGAAGGCTTGTGGAAAGAAATTAACCTTTCAAAAGACTCATAATGCCTCATAGAATATACGTTGAGGTGTTTGTTTTCCAAAATGGGGTATTTTGTAGGTAATTCCATTGTCCTTCAAAAGTGTAATAGGTCATTAGGATATTTTATTTAGAACGCCTGATGGTGCTCCCTGCATGTTAGACCTCTATACAGTTGTGCTCATAAGTTTACATACCCTGGCAGAATTTATGATTTCTTGGCCATTTTTCAGAGAATATTAATGAGAACACAAAAACATTTATTTCACTCATGGTTAGTGTTTGGCTGAAGCCATTTTTTATCAATCAACTGTGTTTGTTCTTTTTAAATCATAATGACAACAGAAAATGCCCAAATGACCCTGATCAAAAGTTTACAAACCCCAGTTCTTAATACCGTGTTTTGCCCCCTTTAACATCAATGACAGCTTGAAGTCTTTTGTGGTATTTGTGGATGAGGCTCTTTATCTTTTCAGATCGTAAAGCTGCCCATTCCTCTTGGCAAAAAGCCTCCAGTTCCTGGAAATTCTTGGGCTGTCTTGCATGAATTTTACGTTTAAGATCTCCCCAGAGTGGCTCAATGATATTGAGGTCAGGAAAGGAGACTGAGATGGCCACTCCAGAACCTTTACTTTATTCTGTTGTAGCCAATGACAGGTCAACTTGGCCTTGTGTTTTTGATCATTGTCATGTTGGAATGTCCAAGTACGTCCCATGCACAGCTTCCTGGCTGATGAATGCAAATGTTCCTCCAGTATTTTTTGATAACATACGGCATTCATCTTTCCATCAATTATGACCAAATTTCCTGTACCTTTGTAGATCACACATCCCCAAACCATCAGCGATCCACCATCATATTTCACAGGCCTTGCTGACTCGTCTCCAAATTTAGCGTTTATGGTTGTGGCCATGAAGCTCAATTTTGGTCTCATCACTCCAAATGACTTTGTGGCAGAAGGTTTGAGGCTTGTCTCTGTGCTGTTTGGCGTATTGTAAGCGGGATACTTTGTGGTTTCGTGTAGTAATGGCTTTCCTCTGGCAACTCGACCATGCAGCCCATCTTTCTTCAAGTGCCTCCTTATTGTGAGTCTTGAAACAGCCACACCACGTGTTTTCAGAGAGTCCTGTATTTCACCTGAAATTATTTGTGGGTTTTTCTTTGCATCCCAAACAATTTTCCTGGCAAAAGGAGAGAAAAAACAGCGCTACCCAACCCTTGATACTAAATGTTACCTAAACCAAAATGTAAATACCATATGTATAATAAAACATCATGTCTTGCATAAATCGTAAATTAAGTTCTTAGTGCTCCAACTTGTTGATTGCTGTGATGGCAATTAGAAATTCATAAGATTGCAAAGTGATTAAGTGCTCAAACATAAATGTTAACGTGACAACAGTGAGAAAAGTTCATTCGTGCAAAAAAGGCTCTTTAAGAATAAAGTGCAAGTGCTCAGATGGTCCTTGTGCTGTGATTACTGTGCCTCCCCTCCGTGGGTATGTTGCACTCACCAGAAACGTTAGACTCACTTGCCTTATGGTAAAGTGAGTCTTAATGGCCTGTAGGTCACTTGGGGGGGACCTGTCCCACTTCAGTGTCCTCTGCTGGTCTCCTCTGTGTGGGTGGTATCCAATTGCAGATCTCTCTGACCAAGATATGCAGTGGTAATGGGGAAGAAGAAACTCCACACTATCGTTTTACTTCTCTTTTATTGTCGTGCTCATATGAACATAAAAAACATTAAAACCTTAAAAGCCTATAGTAGGCAGTGTAGTAGCCGATAATGTCCATACAACAGCTCTAATCCTTCCTGCTGATTAGGTAGTGGACGCTGGGTTCGAATCCAGCCTGCATTCCACTCTACGGGCTGTTGATAGTTTGTCAGGAAGCTAAGCTCATTACTCTATGTGGAGTTTCTTCTTCCCCATTACCACTGCATATCCCGGTCGGAAGGATCTATAAGGAATATGGGGAGATAATGTTGCCAGAGTTATTACAAGTACTAAATGGGGCATCGGAGAAGGGAGAAGTACTGAGGACTATGACAGAGGCCATGATAATAATAATACCAAAAGAGGGCAAGGACTCAACTCAACCTGCATCATATAGACCAATCTCCCTGCTTTGTGCAGATGTTAAACTATTGGCAAAAGTGTTGGCCACTAGACTGAGTAAAAGAATTGACACTATAATTCCTCCTGATCAATGTGGTTTTATTCCAGGTAGATCAACATCATTAAAAATTAGGAGACTGTTTTTGAATTTACAAATCCCATCAGAAGAGACAAGTTCAAGGATTGTGCTGATCTTCAATGCTGTCAAAGTGTTTGACAGCGTTGAGTGGCAGTATTTGTGGTGGGTCCTGTTGGCATTCAATATTGGCCCTGTATTCACAAAATGGGTGAAGCTACTGTACACCGGCCCAAAGGCGAAAGTGAAAATTAATGAAAGATACTCTGAATATTTTTTGCTGTTTGCCCTGGCGACGGAACCTCTGGCAATAGCTATTAGAACAGAGGGTTATAGGAAAGGCTTTAGAAGGGGGATGAATGAAGAAAAGGTTTCGCTATACGCGGGTGATATCCTTTTGTTTCTGAGAGATGCGAATCGTTCCCTGATAACAACAATGGATAGCATAAAAAAATTTGGGTCATTCTCTGGGTTCTCCAACAACTGGGAGAAATCTGTCCTTCTCCAGTTGGATGAAATAGAGCAGGAATTACAGGAGAACATTAGACAATTACAGGTAGTAGAGAGTTTCATATATTTTGGAATAAATATAACAGTAAATCCTAGGCAGTATATATTAAAAAATCTAGAGCCCTTGATAAAGGCTTTTAAAGTAAAATGCAGGACATGGAACCATCTCCCCCTCTCAGTAGTGGGACGATGCAGTTTGATTAAAATAATATGTTTGCCCCAACTTCTATACATTTTGCACAATTCGCCAATATAGATTCCCAGAGTGGGGTTTAAGAGATTGGAGGGCCTTTTTAGAGAAATGATTTGGAAGAAAAGGCAAGCTAGAGTCCGTCTGTGAGCGATGCAACTGCCGAGAGATAGGGGGGCTTGGTGCTACTCTTTGGCAGCTCAGCTGCAGCAGGTAAGGGGCTGGGAGGTGGGTAATGACACCAATAGCTACAACTCACGAGCGGTGCTGGCTGGCACCCCACATACATCTTTGATAGAAGTGTAGCCAAGAGTTTAGAAATATTCCTCTGGCATACAGACAATGGTGTTTATTGCTTAACATGGGGACTCCCTCTAGTGTTTGCTTTTGGAAAGGACTGTGATTGCAGCAAGGATGATGCTTTGTGGGAGTTGTCGTGTGGAAAAAGGAAACAGTCAGCAGACTCTTAATGTGAGGGACTCCATTTCCCATCAGGCTGTGCTGCGCTGAAGACTTCTGGGAGGTGCAATGCATTGTAGGAGACTTATTTAAGTAGAAGGAGGAGCTACCAACGGCCTCTTGGGAACGGCGTGAAACATCAGAGAGGAGCCCTGTGTGCTGCTGCTATCAGATATAGGCCTGCAGCCTATGTACAGCGTTTCAGCCGACTGAATCATCTGCAGGTTACACAGCTAGCCATCGCTCTCCAGCATCGCAGTGAGTGAACCGCGGAGCCTTCCGAAACTCATCTCTGCTTTGAAAGAAACTACAGCAGCTGCTGCAACAGTCATGTCGATCGATCAGGAGAGCTGTACGGGGTGCAGTGGATGCCTTCTACCTCCCAGGAGCACGCGGCCTGTGTGAGCTAACGGTCCCAGCATTACCAGCATCATCCTCTGAAGTGCCGGATCGTCTGTTCACAAACAGTACCTTTGAAGTCGGTGAGCAGGCTCATGCCCACACATAAGAGTACTTATATTGTCTATGTAACATCTCTTTATTACTTCTTGGATTACCGTTATTACCAGTTTATTCAAATAAGCCAGCGTGCATTCCAAAGTCTTCTTTAGTGCAGTGGAATATAACCTCTTTGTGCCTCATCTCAGTGATTGAAAGGACACAGTATTCATAGGTACCTAAATTCTCATTGCCGGCAGAAAACTGCTTGAACTTTGCAAGACAGGATTGCTGCATTTACATCATCTCATCTTCTCCCCAGTGATATACTCAGGGCTATATGCTTGGTATTGCTTAACCACTTGCCGACCGCCGGACGTCTATAGACGTCCTGGTCTTTGAGTGGGGATATCTGAATGATGCCGGCACCTACCAGCATCATTCAGGTATCATTTTTTTCCGCC
>BLSH010236536.1:0-13412 GCA_018402905.1 Glandirana rugosa | reverse complement strand
AGTGGGCATGCGCCGACGCACACGAACGAACGTGCACTGATGCGCGGGGACGCACCGGGCACGCGCAGTAGCAAGCACATTGGCTCCCTTTGGGCTATTTAAACCTGTCACTAACAAGAGGACTTTGCTGGATTATCTCTCAGCTCCCCTGTGATTCCTGTGTTCCTGTTTTCTCCTGATTGATCTCCTGTTTACCAGACTCGGCTGGTCCTGACCCTGCACCTGCTCTCCAGTCCTGATCCTCGGCTTGCTTCCTTGACCATTCTCCTGGCTTGTCCCGCTGCTGGCTCTACCAACTCTGCAATCCTGCACATCCTTGTCCTGGTGCAACGTTCCAACTGCTTCCTCTGATTTAACCGTGTATGACCCCGGCTTGCCTTCTGACCTTGTCTACAGCTGACTCCCCACGGAGCCTTAAGCACGCCAGCAACCACCAGCTGTTCCTGCGACTTCCTGCTTCCCAGTCTTGTGGAATTACCTGCTGGCAACCCATGTTTCTTTGGGCGCTGCTCCCCTGTCTCATCCCCAGGGTAGCTGTGCACTTAGCCGCAAGGGAAGCCCTCTAACATCTCGGCCTCATACCTGCTTCCTGACAGTATAATCCAGCCAGAATGTCTGAGGCTGATAGAGGTGCTTCTCCACTGCAGGCTCTGTGTCAACAGGTCGCTTCTCTCACCTAGACCATACAGAGACTGCAAGAAGGCTACTTCCAGCTGGAATGTCGGTTACAGCATCTAGCCGTGTCTCCGGCTCAAGCGGATCAAGCCTCTCCGTCCACAAGCTCTGCAACTCCGGAACGCTCCACCACCCACACCATGGTCGTTCCTCCTCCCGAGCCCAGGGTCCCCACTCCTGAACGCTTTTCAGGAGATCGGAAAAAGTTCAGAGCTTTCCAGAATGCCTGCATGCTGTGTCTCGCCCTGCAGCCACTGACTTTTTCTCTGGAAACCGTTAAAGTGGGGTTCATCATCTCTCTACTTTCAGAAGAACCCCAAGCATGGGCCCACAGTCTATTGGAGCAGAAAGACCCCGTCATCAATTCCATAGACTTGTTCTTTGAAGCCATGGCACGTCTGTACGACGATCCTCAGCGGGCAGCCACCGCAGAGGCCACTCTCCACAACCTTCTAAGACCTTCTAAAGAAAAGACCTGTGGAGGACTATACTGTGGAATTCCGTAAACTGGCAGCTGACACACAGTGGAATGAGGCTGCTCTGCGATATCAATATCGCCAAGGACTCTCTGAAGCCCTAAAGATGAACTAGCCAGAGTGGCACCCCCGGCTACCTTGGAGGGTCTGATACTACTGGCTACCCAGCTTGACAGACGTATGAGGGAGCGCCGCTCTGAAAGATCACAAACCTGGATGCTGCCTAGGGTCTCTCTACCCCAGCAACGGCACCCTCAGCTGTCTCAACACCTGAAGTAGAACCAATGCAGATTGGACTTGTCCGTTCAGCCTTATCCCCTGAGGAGAAAGCCCGCCATTGACAAGCCAACCTCTGCTTATATTGCGGGGCTTCTGGACATTTCCTCCGTACCTGCCCTGTCAGGCCTAGTAAATCTTTCTCTCATTATCCGGTCCATCTTCCGCTGGTTGAATCTTCCCCATCACACCTTGTTCTCCATGTGTCTCTGCAGGTGGCGGGAGAGGAGGTCCAGCTACCAGCCATAATTGATTCCGGTGCCTGTAGCTGCTTTCTGGACTTGACCCTGGCCAAGAATCTTCACATCACATTACGTCCTAAGAAGCAGCAACTTTCCATCCGCTTGGCCGATGGCTCTCCGCCCAATTCTGGGCCTGTTAATCAAGAGACTATGCCTCTACTTACCAAGACTCAATCCGGCCACCAGAAGTACCTCCGTTTTGATGTCCTGCACTCCCCCCTGTTTCCCGTCACCCTGGGCACTCCATGGCTGCAGGCATATAACCCACAGATCGATTGGGCCAATAGGAAGATTCAGTTTTCCCCCCGGAATGAGAATAACTGCTCATTGCATGGCAGTTCAATCCACGGCCAGTAACCATCAAAACATCCCACCTGCCTATAAGGACTTTTCAGACGTCTTTGATAAAAAGAACGCTGACATGCTACCACCCCATCGATCCTACGGTTGTCCTATTGAGTTATTGCCCGGTTCGGAAATCCCCTTTGGCCGCATCTTTCCATTGTCAGAAAAGGAACTAGAGACTCTTCTGGCATATCTTGATGAAAACTTGGAAAAAGGTTTTATCTGTCCTTCATCTCCTGCAGGAGCTGGCATTTTCTTAGTTGAGAAGAAAGATAAGACTCTTAGGCCTTGTGTGGACTATAGGGAATTAAACAAGATTATGAAACGTCGAACAGAGCTATAAACTCACTCAAACCCCGATGCCAAAAAAGTCCATACGCTCAAATCTGCGCTTAGTATGCCTTCATCAACAAAAATAATAATAATTTTAAACTATTAAAAAAAATATAGCGGCTGCCTAATGTAAACACAATAATTAAAATAGCACCATAAAATCAAAAGAGTCAAAACACCCCAGAATGAATGGTCCCAGCAGCGCTTATATATGACATATGAGTAAACACAGTCTTTCTATTTGATGTATGTAGTGCTCCCAATGAAATCAACAATAGTCCATTTGAATATTTCTGTACTGGGGAACTGGATCACGTCACAGCCTTTATCCTTCACCACACCACGTGAATAAACCGGGAGGTAAAAGCCCCCCAATGTGGAAAGACTCACCGGAGGTAAGTAACGTCAACGCCTTATGTGAATACCCTGCAATCAGATCCAATTCAATTTCAGATGATCTTTAAGTGTATGGGAACCAGCCGATGATTGCCATGCGGGATTACCTTAAAAAACAGCGCTCACATAGTGCATGATCCATGTATTTTATTAAGTAAAACTTTGAGTAAAAAACGCCCACCCCTACAGATGTGCACTTACACAGTATATGATAAAAGACAGCAATGTAAAAATAACCACTGTGTGTTTCAATGCCGGCTCACCGCTCTCCTCGTTCTCGGAGCTACAGCCGCGAGATACACACTGCCTGTGGAGATTGACAACCTGACGCGTTTCGTCATTCCTTCGTCAGAGGGCGTGACCACACAGCACGGCTTCAATATTTATATATGCGCGGTGGTCGGCAAATTAACCCCCTCCGCTCATTTCAGCTGAAGATCACAGATAACTGTATATTCTTACAGCGGTTGAGCCATGCACTTACCATTAGTAGTGAGTTCCTATTAAAGAACATATGAAACTATAGTAAGTTAAACCTGACACGAAATCATTTATATTGGTGCATACGTCCAGAGCTCCCATACACTCTACAACCCGCTCGGACGCTGACACACCCGATCCGGTCGGACCTTCCACATTTCTCTAAGTAACTTTTATCTATAGATATATCATGCATGATTATATAAGATATGGAACTCATCACAAGGGGTGCACAGCCCACCCTATGCATTGCTGTTACAATGAACAATATGTTAAAAAATGAATTACAAATTACAATTACAAAAAACAAAAGAAAAAAACATGATATTTTATACAATCAAAAAATACAACATGTTTACGTTATCATTGTAGATACCGAACTAGATGAAGAAGGCATACAACCACCATGGTACACATAACAACCAATCATACCACTTTATAAAAAATTAATATTAACCCTATGTTGAATTTTTATAATATAAGTAAGAACAGCCGAAATGTCTATAATCACCACCCATCCATCAAAAGAGAAGGGCGGACAAGATGACAAAGAACCAAAAGAGGGAGGAAAGAGCAAGGAAGGGACAAACTCGGACGATGGGGACGGAATGCCGAATCCCTATGAATTGCTAATATAACAATTCACATCCAATTCAACATTGAGTCCCCCCGGCTGGAGCGACCCTGTCAAATATATCCACTTCACCTCACTCTTGGAGGTTTCCCTCACCTTATTGACCCCCCTCCAATTCGCTGTAAGTGTCTCTAATCCCCAAAATTTGACACCTGAGGGATCCCTGCTATGTTTTTCCCGAAAATGGAGTGACAGATTATGGTCTTTATAACCCGCCTTAATATTCGCAATGTGTTCAGATATCCTTTTGGTAAGTTTCCGCTTTGTCCGTCCAATGTATAATAAATTACAAGGACACTGAATAGCATATATAACATATTTTGAATGACATGTTATAAAGTCTTTGATGACAAAACTTGCTCCATTAGCTCCGGAGGTAAATGAGGTGAAATTGCGAAGATGAACTTGTACCTGCCTACATGACAAACATTTGCGACAAGCGAAAAAACCGGATGTGTCCCAGAACATAGTTAGGGGTCTGGGTGGATCAATCACCTTTTTGACTATTCTGTCAGCAAATGTAGGGGCCTTTTTATAAATAAATTTAGGTATATCAGGTATTGCATCTTTCAATGTCCTATCCAACAATAGGATAGGCCAATATTTTTTAAAAATAGCCTCAACCTCCCTATGCTGCATGTGGAAATTGCTAATAAAGGCCCATTCGTGATCATTTGTTCCCTCACGCTGCGATTGAGATAGCATCTGTTCCCTTGGGATGGCCTTAACCTCTTCCACTGTCTGTTCCAATATTTTTTTGTCATATCCCTTTTCAAGGAACCGTTGAGAAAGAACATCTGCCTGTCGGGTATAGTCATCAACAGAGGAACAATTCCTACGTACCCTCATGAACTGACCCTTTGGGATATTCTTCAGCCACACCGGATGGTGGCCACTCTGGATAGCCAGGTAGCTGTTCCTATCGGTGGGCTTGAAGAAAACCCTAGTGGTCAGCTCATTATGGGCATAGGATACCGTCAAATCTAAATAATTGACCTGATCCCTACTCCATACTGATTCCAGTTTGATGTTTTTAGTGTTGTGGTTTAATTTCTGTAGAAATTGGGTCAAAGACACTTCATTTCCAACCCAAATGAAGAACAAGTCATCGATGTAGCGTTTGTAAAAGATCAATTCCTTGATCTCTGCTGCATATATAGTCCTATCCTCCCATTCACTCATGAAAAGGTTGGCCAGGCTGGGCGCAAATTTGGCGCCCATAGCCACGCCCCTCTTCTGAGTGAAATGGGAGCCAGCATACCAGAAATAATTGTGGGTTAAGCAAAAATCCAAAATCATCCCCAAGAATTTCTTTTGTTCCAATGGAAGATCATCTCGCTTGCTTAAAGCCCAATTAAGTGCCAACAGTGCATCCTCATGGGAAATGATGGTATAAAGCGAAGCAACGTCCGCAGTCACCAAGAATACATCCTGTTGGCTCTCAATATGGATCCCACTAAGGAGATTGATAAAATCCTTAGTATCCTTAAGGTAGGATTTGGTGGCTACAACACTGGGCTGCAGAAATCTGTCCAGGTATTCCCCAGCTCTCGCAGTCACCGAGCCAATGCTGTTAACAATAGGACGACCAGGGGGTCGAACAGCATCCTTATGCACCTTAGGCAATGTATAAATCGTAGGTGTTCTGTTGAAACTAGGATACAGGTAATTTTTTTCCTTAATATTCAAAACACCAGTTGAATAGCCATAATCAATTAACTTGTTCAGGTCCTCCCGATATTGCCCTAAAGGGTCGTCACGCAGTTTTTCATAGGTCTCGGTGTCTGATAACATCTCTACGAGCTGAGTGTGATACAATTCTTTTGTGAGTATGACCACCCCTCCACCCTTATCAGCGGGGCGTATTACTACATCCCTCCGCTCCTCCAGAGATCTAACCCCTTCCACCAAGTAATGCGGATTAGCATTTTTTTTGGGATTGATCTTTTCTAAATCGGTGAGGACTAATTTCTTAAAAGTCTCCACATAGTGGTTGGAGGATAAGGAGGGGTTAAACAGGGACCTATTGTGTAATCCACTATCTATCCCCACCTGTCGTTGTGCTGTCACACTCACCCCTGTACTTTTTACACCCAAAAAATACTTTTTGAGGTTGACTTTCCTCACATATTTATGGATATCCATATATACTGAGAATTTGTTAATTGGGCGTTTAAGAGAACACTTAAAGAGACTCTTTTGATTTTATGGTGCTATTTTAATTAAACAAGATTACCATAAAAAAACGCTATCCACTCCCTCTTATCCCAGAGCTATTTCAAAGATTCCGCAATGCCCGGGTTTTCTCTAAACTTGACCTCCGGGGAGCCTATAACTTAATTCGCATCCGCGAGGGTGACGAATGGAAAACAGCATTCAGAACCCGCTTTGGGCACTTCGAGTATTTAGTGATGCCCTTTGGATTATGCAATGCGCCGGCCACGTTCCAGCATCTGGTGAATGACATCTTCCGGGAGTTCCTAGACCACTTCGTCATTGTCTTTCTGGACGATATCCTCATCTTTTCAGCCACCTTTGAACTTCACAGATCACATGTCAGGAGAGTTTTGGCAACATTGAGAGAACACGGACTTTATGTAAAAGCCGAGAAATGCGACTTCAAAATAAGCTCAATACAGTTCCTGGGGTTCATCATCTCCACTGACGGTATTTCAATGGACCCCCAGAAGGTCAAGGCTATTACTGACTGATAAGAAAGTTGTACAGAGGTTTGTGGGGTTTGCGAATTTCTACAGGAGATTCATTAAGAACTTTTCGTCCATTATCACTCCTGTCACCCACATAACGCAGCAACATGTGAAGTTCCAGTGGTCTACCGAGGCTCAAGCAGCCTTCGAAAAACGAAAGAACATATTCATCTCAGCCCCGGTTCTGCAACATCCTGACCCTGCCCTGCCTTTTGTCCTTGAGGTGGACGCATCAGAAGTTGCTACAGGAGCAGTTTTGTCACAGCGGCAAGGGTCCAAAGCACTACTTCATCCCGTTGCTTTTTCCTCACGTATGATGAGCCCATCCGAGAGGAACTATGATGTGGGAGACCGAGAGTTATTAGCGATCAAAACGGCTCTGGGAGAATGGAGGTACCTTTTGGAAGGTGCAGCACATCCCATCATGATCTTTACTGATCACAAAAACCTAGAATATCTCCGAACAGCGAAACGTCTGAGACCCCGACAAGCCCGTTGGGCACTTTTTTTCCCGATTCAATTTCCACATAACCTTCCGGCCGGGTTCCAAGAACAGTAAAGCTGATGCCTTATCCCGCATGTTCCCTGACATTCCAGAAGCCATGTTACCAGACACCATTCTGTCCAATCAGAACTTCCTTTTGCTACAGCAAGACCTGGGAGCATCCATTAAACAAGCCTCGGCCCAATGCACCGCTCCAGAGATTGTCTCACTGAGAAATCAGGAAGGTTTTTTTTGGCACCAAGGGAAGATTTTCATTCCACAATCAGTCAGGATACAGATCCTTAAGACTTGTCACGACCATCCTTTGGCAGGACATTTTGGAGTCCGCAAGACTACAGAACTCATTCAGAGCTCCTTTTGGTGGCCCACCTTGAGAAAGGACTGTAAAGCCTATGTGGACTCATGTACCATTTGCCAACGTTATAAAGGGGCTAACACCAAGGCGTGGGGTTTGCTAAGGCCATTGCCAGTTCCTGAACAACCTTGGAAGCAAATCTCAATGGATTTCATAGTGGAACTTCCCCCATCAAAGGGTCACACAACAATTTGTGTGGTAGTTGACCGCTTGTCCAAGATGGCACACTTTTTGCCCATGATGGGCACTCCCTCAGCCAAGGACACTGCTGACCTCTTCATCAGAGAAGTACTCAGGCTACATGGACTACCTGACAGCATTGTTTAGATAGAGGGGTCAAGTTCACCTCCAAATTTTGGAAGAGCCTTTGTAAGAGCTTGTTCATAGATGTCTGCTTGTCATCGGCCTATCATCCCCAAAGCAATGGGCAAACGGAAAGAACAAATCAGACTCTTGAGCAATACCTGAGATGCTTTTGCTCGTCCTCTTAAGAGGACTGGTGCTCCTTGCTCCCTTGCGCAGAGTTTGCATACAATAACTCCACACATGCAACTACTCAACAATCCCCCTTTTGGGCGAACTACTGATTCCACCCCTATTTTCTACCCAGTTCCGTCCCCGAAGCATCAGTACCAGCAGCACAAGACCGCCTATCATCTATCCAATCTAACTATCAGACCTTACAGGAAACCATGAGGAAGGCACAGGAGGACTACAAGAAGCAATTTGACAAGAGGAGGAGGAGCTGTCCGGGATTCAAGGTCAGCGACAAGGTATGGCTCTCTTCTGCTAATCTCAAATTGTCTTGTCCTTCCAGGAAATTGGGACCAAGGTTTATGGGACCATTTGAAGTCAAGAGGGAGATTAACCCAGTAGCCTTTGAACTGGCATTACCCAGCTCTTTCAAGGTCCACCCGGTGTTCCATGTCTCCTTGCTCAAGCCAGTCGTCCCAAGTCCTTTCCCTGGGAGAGAAGTGCCGCCTCCTCCAGTCATCTTGGATGAAGATTCAGAATTTGATTTGGAGACCATTCTGGACTGTCGGAGAAGAGGTAGGCAGAGGCAATTTCTCATTAAGTGGAAGGGTTATCCAGTGGAAGATAATTCCTGGGAACCAGCCAACAACATTCATACCCCCAGATTGATGCAGGAGTTCCGCACCAGACACCCAGAAAAGTGGGCTCGGCTGGGCATCCGGAGGCTGCCCCTTGGGAGGGGCACTGTCAGGGAAATAGACCCAGAACGGCTACTGCTGCCCATTTCCAACATGGCCGCATCCGGCCGCCCGTATGAGTGGGCATGCGCCGACGCACACGAACGAACGTTCCATCACGAAGGAACGTGCACTGATGCACGGGGATGCACCGGGCACACGCAGTAGCAAGCACATTGGCGCCCTTTGGGCTATTTAAACCTGTCACTAACAAAAGGACTTTGCTGAATTATCTCTCAGCTCCCCTGTGATTCTTGTGTTCCTGTTTTCTCCTGATTGATCTCCTGTTTACCAGACGCGGCTTGTCCTGACCCTGCACCTGCTCTCCGGTCCTGATCCCTGCTTGCTTCCTTGACCATTCTCCTGGCTTGTCCTGCTGCTGGCTCTACCAACTCTGCAATCCTGCGCATCCTTGTCCTGGTGCACCGTTCCAGCTGCTTTCTCTGATTTAACCATGTATGACCCCGGCTTGCCTTCTGACCTTGTCTCCAGCTGACTCCCCACGGAGCCTTAAGCACGCCAGCAACCACCAGCTGTTCCTGCGACTTCCTGCTTCCCAGTCTTCTGGAATTACCTGCTGGCAACCCGTGCTTCTTTGGGCGCTGCTCCCCTGTCTCATCCCCAGGGTAGCTGTGCACTTAGCCGCAAGGGAAGCCCTCTAACATCTCAGCCTCACACCTGCTTCCTGACAATGAGTCTTTTGTAAGGTTCAATTTTTTACACAAGTCTTCGGAAAACGTGGAAAGAAAATTAAAACTTTTTTTTTTCACAAATTGGTCAATTTATATGATATTTTGAACACATAGAATGTATATAGCAAAAATAACCCCCCAAAATATATTCTGCTACTCATCCTGAGTATGGCGATACCACATGTGTGAGACTTTTTTACACCCTGGCCACATAGAGGGATCCAACATGCAGGGAGCACTGTCAGGCATTCTAGGAGCAGAAATTTCACATCTAATTTCCTAACGACCTATTACACTTTTGAAGGCCCTGGAGCACCAGGACAATGGAATTACCCACAAAATGACCCCATTTTGGAAAGCAAACACCCCAACATATATTCTATGAGGCATTATGAGTCTTTTGAATGGTTCATTTTTTTCCACAAGTCTTCAAAAATGTGGTAAGGAAATGAAAACACTTTTATTTTTACACAAAGTGGTCAATTTATAAGGTATTTCTAACACATAGCATGTATATAGCAAAAATGATCCCCCAAAATATATTCTGCTACTCGTCCTGAGTCTGGCGATACCACATGTGTGAGACTTTTTTCACACCCTGGCCACATACAGGGGCCGAACATGCAGGGAGCACCATCAGGCGTTCTAGGAGCATAAATTACACATAAAATTTCACACTTTTGAAGGCCCGGGGGCACCAGGACAGTGTAATTACCCACAAAATGACCCCATTTTGGAAAGCAAACACCCGAGGTATATTGTATGATGCATGGGCAGCAGATAGGTACACGGGTACTCTGATGGGCTGCAGATAGGTACTCGGGTATTTTGATGGGCTGGAGACAGGTACTTGGGTAATCTGATGGACTGGTAAATGGTACTTGGGTACTCTGATGGGCTGGTGACAGGTACTCGAGTACTCTGATGGGCTGGTGACAGGTACTCGGGTACTCAGGTGGGCAGGAGACAGGTACTCGGGTACTCTGATGGGCTGGTGACAGGTACTCAGATGGGCAGGTGACAGGTACTCGGGTACACTGATGGTCTGTTGACAGGTACTCTAATGGGCAGGTGACAGGTACTTGAGTACTTTTGTGGGCTGGTGGCAGGTACTCAGGTTCTCTGATGGGCAGGTGACAGGTACTCGGGTACTCTGATGGGCTGGTGACATGTACTCGGGTACTCTGATGGGCTGGGGACAGGTACTCGGGTATTCAGATGGGCTGGTGACAGGTACTCTGATACTCAGAATGGCAGGGGACAGGTTCTCTGGTACGCTGATGGTCTGGTGACAGGTACTCGGGTACTCTGATGGGCAGGTGACAGGTACTTGGGTACTCTGATGGGCTGGTGACATGTACTCGGGTACTCTGATGGGCTGGTGACAGGTACTCGTCTACTTTGATGGGTTGGTGACAAGTACTCGGATACTCAGATGGGTTTGTGACAGGCACTTGGGTACTCTGATGCGCTGGTGACAGGTACTCTGGTACTTTGATGGGCATATGACAGGTACTCAGATGGGCTGGTGACATGTACATAGGTACTATGATGGGTTGCTGACAGGTACTTGGGTACTTTGATGGGTTGGTGACAGGTACTAAGGTACTCTGATGGTCTGGTGACATGTACTTGGTTACTCTGATGGGCGGGTGACAGGTACTCGAGTACTCAGATGGGCTGGTGACAGGTACTTGGGTACTCTGATGTGCTGGTGACAGGTACTCGGGTACTCTGATGGGTTGGTGACAGGTACTCGGGTACTCATATGGTAAGGTGACAGGTACTCGGGTACTCAGATGGGCTGGTGACAGGTACTTGGGTACTCAGATGGGTTGGTGACAGGTACTAGGGTACTCAGATGGGTTGGTGACAGGTACTCGGGTACTCAGATGGGATACTATCCCCATGGCGATGTCCCGTTGCTGACGAAACGTACGTCGGGGAAGGCATGCTGACGTCACTGCCTAGAGGAAATTATACATGAGAGCCGGCCGGCTTGTTTACCCTTACCTGCTGTTTTCGTATTTTGCTGTGAGTGCAATATTTTATCTTTTTATTAAATGGTTTAAGCAATATCACACTATTGGGTCCTCATTCTTTCTTTGGGCACACTGCTTGAGCGGGAACACTCCCTTGGAAGATTACGACGCCCCCCTCCATACCACCAAGAGGGCTCTTATGTGGCCAAATAGGATATAGGGCCACCATCATTACCCCTATTTTTAGAGTGAGATACCACTTGATGAGTTGGGACCTTCAAGATACCAACACACACCCCATTTGGGGACCCGGGCTGGGTAATTAGCCTGTGTGCATTCCGCACTTACTTCTGCTAAGCTGCTATCTAATTAAGGTGGAGGTTTCACAGTGATATGCAATCCATCCTCACGTGGTGTTCTTGAGTGTGAAGTCGTCAAGTTTGAACATTTACTATTTTGGAGAATTTTTTTTTTTTTTGCACCAAATTTGGACTATACTTGTTATCTATACAATATTGATGCATAACAATCAGAGAACATTGCTATTTAGAGCTGGTTAACCATATTATTTGTTCAGAGTTGATATTTTATGATATTTTATAATTTTTTATTTGAATCTCCTTTGACTTTACCTATCTGTTTTCCATTGTGCTTATTGGATGAATGTCCTAAAGATTGTGACATATCTACATCATAGGTCGTTATACCAATATACTCCATAGTATTCTATATATCATTGAAATTGGGGTGTCATAGCCTATTACCTTCAATTAGCACAACCTTCCTTTGGTAATTTTGCTCACGTTACTTGGTTGGTATTTTGAGGTTGCAGCTGGTTTTTATACAATATATTTGGTTTAGCGCAGTAACCCCTCTTCCTTATACTCAGATGGGATGGTGATAGGTACTCGGGTACTTTGATGAGTTGGTGACAGGTACTCGGGTACTCAGATGGGTTGGTGACAGGTACTCGGGTACTCAGATGGGCTGGTGACAGGTACTCGGGTACCCAGATGGGTTGGTGACAGGTACTCGGGTACTTTGATGGGTTGGTAACAGATACTTTGGGTACTCAGATGGGCTGGTGACAGGTACTCGGGTACTTTGATGGGTTGGTGACAGGTACTCGGGTACTTTGATGGGTTGGTGACAGGTACTCGGGTACTCAGATGGACAGGTGACAGGTACTCGGGTACTTTGATGGACAGGTACTCGGGTACTTTCATGGACAGGTGACAGGTACTCTGATGGGCTGAAACGTACTTTGATGGGGTGGTGACATGTCCTTTTTATTGGGGGGGGGGGGGGGTGATCAGTGTGCTTGGTGTGTACAGTAGGCGATAACAAGCTTTTACCGCAATCTCCCTCTCACACACGATCGGTGTGTGACAGGGAGAACCGCAGTAACAGATTGACACAGCCGGTCACGTGACAAAGAGCCAATTCCATTGGCTCTTTACACTGATCAGAGCTGGGATTTGTCTGAGGGACAAGCCTCAGCCCCGATCGCCGCGCTGCATGCCCCCGGGGGCACGCACTAGTGGCGTGCACGTAGAGGTCGGTGGTGACCGGCTGTGATTGGACACAGCCGTTCACGTGGTAAAGAGCCAAATCTATTGGCTCTTTATCCCGATCAGGGGGGATGCGACCCCTGGGGACACAATCGATCTGTGATCGCAGTAGCAGCGAGGAGCGGCCGACGTCATTTTCGGCTAAGGGTTCCTGTCGACGTAATTTTACAATGACTCGGCAAGGTAGGGGTTAAAATGCTGCTGGGCACTTCTGGTTAAGGAGAACAGGGATAGCCTCACTGAACTTCTGGCCAATTCCTATCTGTCAGTCAAAGTGGGCCTTTCTGATCACTGCAGTCATTATAGCAGTGAATCTATATCACTAACAGGTCTCTAGACCCTTCTGGTGATGTATATTAATCGTGTAAACAATATAAAAAGTTTATTCCAGATAATGTTTAAAAATTAAATTGACAGTACACATTTAGGCCTCATACACACGGGCGTATTTTGACGCCGGCGTCTACTGACGTTTTTTAGCTGCTCCCCATGTTAGTCAATGGCCACATAAAATACGTCGGCGTTTTTGAG
>BLSH010236526.1:72903-90816 GCA_018402905.1 Glandirana rugosa | reverse complement strand
GATACACGACCTCTCCCAGCAGGTCGCGTATAAACGCTTTGTGTCCCAGGCCGCCTCGTTCCTAGTCGAGGCGTTCGCGACCAACCTGGACTTTGTGTCCCTCGGGCTGGTCGACGCGTTCTAGGTAGCCTAGGATCTTTTTTCATTCGTTAAATAAAAACCTTGGTCTTACATCTACACATTTAAGTCACACACCTAGACAAGAACCAGTTTCATCAATCTCTCTTAATAGACACTTAAAAACCTTAGAAACATACGGAACACCAAGGGTATTCACAGATAATTCTCTCTAACTACTTTGACCAAGAACAGATCCACACACTGAATTTACACATCTACATTCTGGTTCCAAAAATAAATTGCTTACTTTTTTCTAGGATCCGATGGATCTTGCGCAGCTGGTCGGGCTCCCTGTGTTTCAGGTCCAACCAGCGCTTGCGGAGCTGATCCTTGCTCCGCCGGACCCTGTGTTTCGCAAATATGCGCTGGACGACCCTCTCCAGCACATAGCCCTTGTGGCTATTGGGCCTTTCAATGCCCTCCTCCTGCAATCGTAATCCTGGGCCTCCAGGATGGCCACCATATTGGCCATCTCCAGCCTGGACATCGGGGTGGCCTTCATCTTTCGGGGCCTCAGACGTGAAGCCATATTTACTCTGTACGTTCCTGCTGCGATCGTTCATTCGTTCCGTGGAGGCGTTGGTACGTGTCACGCCCCAGCGTTGCGGCGTACCTGAGGGCGGTGCGCATGCGCAATGTAAAGCACGGTATAAAAGACGAACGATCGAACACAAAATTGCCGTAGGTAGCAACTCTCTGTGTGACGAGCGCTGTGGGACGACCGCTGTGGGAATGACCGCTGTGGGAACGAAGGTTCGGCAGGATTTTCAGATAGAGGTGGGTAGAGGCCTATACTGTTATGCTTGGATTGCAGGTACATGGGGGCCCCATGATAACTTCTCATACTTGAATCGTCCCTGATTGAGCAGGAAAGTCATGCTTTTTACTAAGCTGGACCAGGATATCTGTGTCCTGGGCAGCATCCCATAACCCGTATTGTGCCCTCCTAAACCACCCCTGTACTGTGCACTTCTGCTCACCCCTTTGTGTTGTTTAGTCTTTGATTTATGGCATGTTTTCCAATGAATTTGATCGAAAGTAGTGATGAATATATGTTTAATTCCATCAACAATTTAAACGTACATTCTTGAGAGCAGGTGCCTAAAACGGAGCAGGCTGGTAGGGGCCCTAGTGCCTTACTTTGCCCAGGGGCCCATGGCTGTATTAAGAGCGCCCTGTTGGGCCAAATGGCTTATACTCAGGGGCGGGCGGATAGGGGTCGCAGGAGTCTCCATGGCGACCGGGCCCCATGCTGAAGGGGGCCCATAAGGGCCCCCTGTGTGCTTAGATTAGGAGGGGGATGAGAGATGGAGCGCTGCGGGGAGCCTCGTCACACTGTTTACACTGTGTGTGAAAGTGAAAGCAGTGTAACTGTGCTCTTTGTCTCCCCCTACAGTGCAGTACCTGGCATAAAGAGAGAAGGTACTGACGTTTTTTTTAAGAGACTTTCTGCAATTATGCATGTGTGTGTGTGTGGCGGCATGTGTGTGAGTACATGTGTGTGGGTGCATGTATATGGGTTCATGTATGTGGGTGTATGTATATGTGTGGGTGCATGTATATAAGTGTGCATATATATATATATATATATATGTGCATTAATGTGTGTGTGTGTGTTTATATGTGTACATATATACAGTATATATGTGTGTGTGTGTGCGCGCGCATTATGTATGTGTACATGTGTGTATGCACATTTTATGTATGTGCTTTTAATCCTGACCCCCTTTGTGTACAATCACTAATTTTTGTTCCCCACTTGTTCATAGTACCAGCAAAAAAATGTTGTTCCTCTGAAAGCGATCCATGCTCAGGCATTTGATAGCTGGTAAAGAGGCAATCTGCTGCCTCCTGACCGCCTGTTTTAACCCTCTAAATGCATCACCACTATGCTGCAACTCTGCAATGCACACAGTTGTGGAGTGGTTGCAGGGCATCCTCATTCACCTAGGGGTAACTTTCAAGGGAGCCCTGACTATAAAGAGACTGAGAAACACCGGCATAGAGGACCCAATCTCTCCATTTTCCTCCTGCAGCCGCTGAATGCCTGCGAGAGGGAGTGGAGGAGAAGTGTGGGGGGAAAGGGAGAGATTGGTTCCTTTTATATGCAGCCACACACTTGTGACCAGGCCCTGGCGTTCCGCCACCGGGCTCCGAGGAAAGGGCCCTGTCAGGGGGGGCCCTTCATGGTTTCTTGCATCGGGGCCCTGAGGGTTATAGTTACGCCACTGCTTATACTGCTTATGTTTGCTACATCATCCCTTTAATTCAGGACAGATATTAATTACTCAGGTTCTGTGCCTGATTAGGGTGGGAATTAAACTCACTTGGTGCCTTATCTGCATTCAATTAGGCTCTGAACCTGTGTAATCCATAAGGTCCTGGATTAAATGGATGATGCAGCAAGCCAAATACTGCTTGGCTTGGGGCCTAGATTTGGTGGGGCTTTTATAGGGGTATGCTGTGTGAAGTTGCATGATGCTTTGTCTTCTGTCTTGCAGGCATAATGAGCGACCGGTTCTTTAGCCAGGAGTTCCTGCCCAAGTTCATAGAGCTCTACCATCAGCTCCCCTGCCTGTGGGATGTCCAGAGAAGGGACTACCACGACAAGCCCCGGAAGCAGGCAGCGTTAATCCAGCTGGTTGACCTCTGTAAAGAGATTAACCCCGAGGCAACCACAAAATATGTGCGCCAAAAAATTCAAAGCCTTCGCACAACCTTTGGCAGGGAGGTGAAGAAGGTAAAGCAGTCCAAACGGTCAGGAGCTGCAGCGTCTGATGTGTATATACCTAAACTGTGGTACTATACCAGCCTGCTATTCCTACAGGGTGGATCTGAGGATAGGCCATCCCTCTCCACCCTTCCCTCAATATCAGGGGAGGACGTGTCTCCTAGTAGACATGAGGAGGAGGAGGAGGCCGTCATCACCCAGGTATAGTGTTGGGGAACATATTGTAAAAATACAATCCAATGATAAGAACTAAACATTATTGGCCAAACATTGGAGTCTTAACATATTTGTTTCGAGATCCAAACACAGTTGTGGCCTAAAGACATTAAAAGTATAAATCCAAATGCTGGTGCCAGAATGCTAGTGTTTGTCTTTTCTAATTATTCAATAAGCAACAGTAATGAAATGTACATTTTTTTGGATTCATCACCCACACAAACAATCATATTCTAATAATGTCACTTTTTTATACTCAGGAAAGTGTCACCGAGGAGGAGTCAGCTGGGCCATCACAGCCCTGTGTCTCCAGAATTCCTCCCCTGGAGGTTGGGAGGAGAAGAAAGAGGAGGGCCCAGGACGCAGATGAGGCTGCAGCCCAATTCTTTAGGGATGCTAGCCAGGTCCTCCAAAAGGGACCCAGATGAGGCGGAGGCATTTGGGGCACTTGTGGCGACAAAAATCCGCCAAATGAATGAGGACCAGAAGCAGATGGCCGAACAGCTGATGCTGGATGTGATGGTTAAGGGGGTGAGGGGCCAGATTAAGCTCACAACTTGGCTTGTGGACTATGAGCCACCACCACCTCCACCTCCTCCACAACCTGCCCCATCACATCCCTTGCCACAGCAGCATCATGCCCAGTGGCAGTACTATCCACAAGGCCCCCAACAACCCTGGTCTGGGGATTACGGCCAGTACCCCCATTGAGAGTTTGTTTTTTCTTATTTTATATTATTTTGTATTAGTTTATTTTTTGAAAATTGTATACATATTTTGGTCAACTTCATACCTTTGTTTTATGTTATATTATATGTTATATTATATGTTTTATGTTATATTTTCTTTGCAGAAAAATTAATCTGATTATTTAATTTGTATTCTTTATGATTTACAAATAAAGAATATTTAAAATAACAATACTTGCCTAAATTTATTAAAGAAAATGGGAATTTTGAATTACGCAATTACATTAAAAAGAAAAGTTAAAACAAATAGCAAGGAACCACAAACACGTTCAATTCTAGGAATTCTCATATTTCTGAGCTTAGAATATTGTGGAAATGGTAAATAGAAGAAAAGAGATTGAAATTAGTGCAATTTCTATTAATATCACTACAGTACAGCTGACTTTTATGACATTAGTATCATGTGTACCACTAGCAAGGTGCATCTTCATTATTACCCCATTGAAAAAGATGCTATTGTGCGCCGCATTTCCCTATTTGAATGGAATTGGCAAAAGAAAAACGAATATGCAACTGTGAAACAGAAGCCTAGTTTTACACGAACGGACACTTCCGCCCGTTCCGAACTTGGCACATGCGTGTTTAGCACAATACAACTTTGTTGTACACAGCTGCTCTACACACGAAACAACGGTCGTATGTGAGCTTGTTGGTACGACCAAGTTTTCTAGTCTGCACATACCACTCCCACGAACGACCGTCATATGTTCAACTGTTGAAAGCGCGGGCACAGACGATCGATTCCGCATGCAACGGTCGTGAGTACGACGTGTTGAATGCGATCGTCGTCCCATGTGTACGAGCCATTACAAGCCAGGAAAGTAAGTACAAATACCCCCCAAATGACCCCTTTTTGGAAAGTAGACATTCCAAGGTATTTAGTAAGAGGCATGGTGAATTTTTTGAAGTCATAATTTTTTCTCACAATTCTTTGCAAAATGAAGATTTTTTTTCTTTTCTTTTTTCCCCCCACAAAATTGTCATTGTAACAGGTTATTTCTCACACACACAGCATATGCATACCACAGATTACACCCCAAAACACATTCTGCTACTCCTCCTGAGTATGGAGATACCACATGTCTGAGACTTGTTCACAGCCTGGCCATATGCAGAGGCTCAACATGCAGGGAGTGCCGTCAGGTATTCTAGGGACATAAATTACACATCTAATGTCATGACGACCTATCACATTTTTGAAGGCCCTGGAGCACCAGGACAATGGAATTGCCCACAAAATGACCCCATTCTGGAAAGCAAATACCCCAACTAATAATCTATGAGCCATAATGAATCTTTTTAACGGTTCATTTTTTTCCAGTAGTTTTTGGAAAATGTGGGGAAAAAATGAAAACACATTTTTTTTACACAAAGTTGACCATTTATAAGATATTTCCAACACATAGCATGTACATAGCAAAAATGACACCCCAAAATACATTCTGCTATTCCTCCTGAGTATGGCAATACCACATGTGTGAGACTTTTACATAGCCTGACCACATACAGAGGCCCAACATTGAACTAGTACCTTCATGCGTTCTACAAGCATAAATTACACATTTCATTTCTCAACTACCTATTACACTTTTGAAGGTCCCTGAGCACCAGGACAATGGAATTGCCCACAAAATGACCCCATTTTTGAAAGAAAACACCCCAGAGTATAATCTATGAGGCATAATGAGTCTTTTGAACGTGTCATTTTTTTCCAGTAGTTTTTGGAAAATGTGGGAAAAAAATGAAAACGCATTTTTTTTACACAAAGTTATCCATTTATATGATATTTCCAACACATAGCATGTACACAGCAAAAATTACACCCCAAAATACTTTCTACTACTCCCACGAGTAAGGCGATACCACATGTGTAAGACTTTTACACAGTCTGGCCACATACAGAGGCCTAACATTGAACTAGCACCTTCAGGCATTCTACGAGTACAAATACAAATTACACATCTCATTTCTCAACCACCTACCTATTACACTTTTGAAGGTCCTGGAGCACCAGGACAATGGAATTGCCCACAAAATGACCCCATTTTGGAAAGCAAACACCCCAAAATATAATCTATGGGGAATAATGAGTCGTTTGAACATGTCATTTTTTTCCAGTAGTTTTTGGAAAATGTGGGAAAAAAATGAAAAACGCTTTTATTTTTACACAAAGTTGTCCATTTATAAGATATTTCCAACACATAGCATGTACAAATGACCCCCCAAAATACATTCTACTACTCCCCCCGTGTATGGTGATGCCAAATGTGTGAGACTTTTACAGGTGATGTTTACTCATGGGTGTGATGGTCACTGACAGGTGACTGGCGATTGTCACTGATGGGTGACTGGCAGTGGTCACTGATGGGTGACGAGTGTCTGGCGGCCAATGATGGGTGACGGGTGAAGGTCACTGATGGGTGACGGTGATGGTTGACTGGTGGTGGTCACTGATAAGTGATGGGTGACTGGCGGTGGTCACTGATGGGTGCCGGGTGTCTGTTAGTGGTCACTGATAGGTGATGGGTGTCTGGTGGAGGTCACTGATGGGTGACAGGTGACTGGTGGTGGTCACTGATGGGTGCCGCTTGTCTGGCGGTGGTCACTGATGAGTGACAGTGTCTGGCGGTGGTCGCTGATGGGTGACTGGTGTCTGGCGGTGATCACTAATGTGTGACGGGTGACTGGCGGTGGTCACAGATGCGTGACGGGTGACAGGTGACTGGTGGGGGCCACTGATGAGTAACGGTTGACTGGCGGTGGTCACTGATGGGTGACGGGTGACTGGCGGTGGTCACTTATGGGTGATGGGTGACTGGCAGTGGTCACTTATGGGTGACGGGGGACTGCTGGTGGTCACTGATGGGTGACGGGTGACTGGTGGTGGTCACTGATGGGTGACGGGTGACTGGCGGTGGTCACTGATAGGTGACTGGCGATGGTTACTGATGGGTGACTGGTCATGGTCACTGATGGGTGATGGGTGACTGGCAGTGGTCACTGATGGGTGAGGGGTGACAGGCCACGGGTGACTGGCGGTGGTTACTGATGGGTGATGGCCATGGTCAGTGATGAGTGACAGGCTACGTCAGTGTTGGGTGACAGGCCACTGATGTGCCGGTTGACACACCACGGTAACTGATGGGTGACGGGTGACACGCCACAGTCGCTGATGGGTGACGGGTGACATTCCACAGTCACTGACGGGTGACATTCCAGGGTCACTGATGGGTGACACGCCACGGTCAGTGATGGGTGACACGCCACGGTCAGTGATGGGTGACGGGTGACACGCCACGGTCAGTGATGGGTGACGGGTGACACGCCATGGTCAGTGATGGATGACAGGCCACGGTCACTGATGGGTGATGGGTGACATGCCACGGTCAATGACAGGTGATGGGTGACACGCCACGGTCAATGACGGATGACATGCCACGGTCACTGACGGGTGACAGGTACACTTTATGATGACAGGTGCACTTTATGATGACAGGTCCACTTTATGGGGGCATATGGGGTGACTGTTGGGGTGACAGGTGCATTGGGGGGATGTATCAGTGTGCTTTTACTATACAGATCAGTAACTCACTGATCCCAGCTCTTCTCTCCTCACACTGGGCACTGTGTGAGGAGAGAAGAGCTGGTAACAGTGAGTTACAACTCTGTTTACATTGGAAGTGATCGGCTGTGAAGTAGATCACAGCCGATCAGAAGGTATCAGCCGCCGGTGATGGTGTCGGTGACAGGCAGTGTTCCCTAGGAACACACCGACGCGCACGCGCAGTGCGCTCCCGATCGCGCGCATGCGCAGTGTGAATTGGGGAAGTGCCATTTGTAATAAGCCGTGACTTGGTCACGGCCGATCACATGGTAAACAGCCATGCCCAATGGCTGTTCACCCCCGTCGGTGACGTGCCGCGACAGAGCCAGGATGCGTGCGCAATCCCGGCTTAAAGGGGCGACGTCATATCAAAGAGCCGCTCTGCTCCACCGCCATTTGACGGCGGGCGGTTAAAATTAGCACTTTTGATTTTTCATGATTTTTCATGTTCGAGTCCCATTGATTTTAACGGCATTCGCGTGTTCGCACAAATTTTTCGCCTGTTCGCAAGTTCTGGTGCTGTTTCATCCTGTATGCATCAGATCTTCCCCTTCTTGCATTGTCCAGATAAGACAGAATTACTGGAGTCAGACTGCAGATACTCAGTTTGGTGTGTATTGCTTGAGAGTTTTTTCTTTTCTTGGGAGAGTGTATGTGATCAGCACAGGGTCAATCAGCACTGTCCAGACAGAGGGTCAGAGGTCCTGCATCCTGATAGGACAGCCAGTACAAGACTGCTGTGTGCTGCTGATGAGAAAATGTATTTAGCAGTTTGTGTTTACTAAAATTATTGCATTTCCATGTTGTGTGCTGTGCGAGACCAGATATAGTGAATACAGGGTCCTGAGTTTAGTAACAGTTTAAATTCCCTCTCATGTAGCAAGCTATTAACCATGAGTATGCTTCCATGTAAGTACCAAATTTGAAAGCAGAATACTTACCTTTTGTTAATTTTTCTTTCCTTGTGCCTATTCATTACAGCATAATTGTCTTTCCCATCTTGTTTCTAGTTATGAGAATGGTATGCTGGGCAGGTATTATTTTTTTTATAGAGTACCAAAAGTCCAGTGGGTTTAATAAAAGTGGAGTGGGGTTTGTGGCTACTGCCTGAGCATATGAACGCATGAGGTTGGAGCTCCATTACAGGACCAGGGATTGTGGCTGCCACAAGAGCTTCCCAACCATGCCATACAGCTGGTCACTTTCCCCATCTACTGCTGTATCTTCTGACATGTCTAGGAGGAAGAAAGACACGCTGCAACTGCGGAAACTCACCAGGTTCTTCCCGGCCATCTGCTCAAGGTTTTGCCAAGATGGTAGCCACGAGCATCTGGCTCCATCTGCAAGCAGAGCTCTAGTGGCCGGCGCTACAGCACAGAACAGTGGCCCTCTCAAGGCCCCACAAAATGTATGACCCCATTCAGGGCAATCAACACCCTCAATAAGAAGCCAAGCTAAATCAAAGCTGAGGAGGGACTACCTGGGGCCAAATAGTGATGAAGACAACAGTCAGAGAGACATTTGTACCTCTCAATCCATGGATAATGTGAATGTTGACCCTATAGCTTCCATCCCTACTAATGACCAACCAATATCAGACAAAGAGATGTTGCTGATGCTATGGGCATCCCTTCAATTTGATTTGTTCTCAGGCCTACGAGAGCTGATGTACAAGCATTGGGAGACATAGTCTGCCAAGGTTGAAGAACAAATGTCTGAATATGCCATCTCATTTAACACAATGATTGATGCACATGAGGCACACTCTGAGGAACTGTCATGGATCAAGTCCAAACTTGTAGACTTAGATGGTCCTGGCATAACAACCTTAGGCTTAGAGGAATCCCAGAATCCATCACATCTTCTCAACTGCCGCATTTTGTCAGGGATTTTTTCATCAATGCAATGCCTATTCCCAGTCCTGCGGACCTCACGGTGGATTGTGTGCATCGTATACCAAAACCTCCACACCTCCCAACAGAAGTTCCCTGTGATGTGCTTCTCAGAGTACACTTCTACCAAGTTAAAGAAAAATTGCTGGAAACATTTAGATGAGTGGACTAGGTCCCTGAGAAGATTAGAAACATCCAAGTATCCCCATATTTCTCCAAGTTCACCATGAAAAGGCACAACAACCTGCTCACAGTAACCAAGGCTTTGTGTAACCATAATATTACTTATAAATTGAAGTATCTGGCCAACCTGGTGGCTACTCATGATGGGTCATCAAAAAGTCCATATCCTGGAAGAGGGGCTCCAATTGCTCAGGAGTTTGGACATCATCCTGACAACATCCCCAATCCATGGGCAGGTGTCAGGCCTAACTCTTCTCAAATATGTTCCAAAGTCTTGCAGAAGCGCCAACCCAGATCAGAAGCCTCCTGATCTGTACCAATCTCATATTGTTTCATAGGCAATCCCTGGACCCCCAGATGGGTACCTACCAACGTATTCGTTTTCTCCACCTTTTCTGCAACATAAGCTGCCTGAGGTCCCTTATATATAAGGGTCTCCCATTTTACACTCCATCCTCGGGTGATGTTTGTTCCTTTGTTCCCTTTTGGAACCTATGCTTGCTTCATACAGCTACGTTAGTTATCTCAGTTTTTCCACCTTACACATACATCAAGGTACAACAACAGCTACTTGTTCTGGCTCAGCACTCCCAATGCACTGATTATGCTGATACTGTTCTACCTCTACCCACCACATGGTCCTGGCTTATTATCATCAGCGTGTCACTCCAGACACTTCTTGCTTTCTCCAATGCATATTCGATGTCCCATAATTATCATGAAAAGGCACAACAACCTGCTCACAGTAACCAAGGCTTTGTGTAACCATAATATTACTTATAAATTGAAGTATCTGGCCAACCTGGTGTCTACTCATGATGGGTCATCAAAAACAGTCCATATCCTGGAAGAAGGGTTCCAATTGCTCAGGAGCTTGGACATCATCCTGACAACATTCCCAATCCATGGGCAGGTGCCCAGGCCTAACTCTTCTCAAATCATGTCCAAAGTCTTGCAGAAGCTCCAACCCAGATCAGAAGCCTCCTGATTTGTACCAATCTCATATTGTTTCATAGGCAATCCCTGGACCCCCAGATGGGTACCTACCAACGTATTCGTTTTCTCCACCTTTTCTGCAACATAAGATGCATATCCGATATCCCATAATTACAACACGTCCTTCTACATATATGGGTCTTACAATTTTATCTCTTAGCGCCAATGGACTTAACCATCCAGCTAAAAGGAGGTCCATGTGGAAGGAGGCCCAATCCACAGGGCGGACATCATAGCCATTCAAGAAACTCATTTCTAAAGGAATGTCATTCCTCTTTGCAAACACCAGAACTTTCTCCATGTCTTCTTATTTATGACATCATTCAAGAAAAGAGGTGTCCTGGTGGCAATCAGAAAACCTGTGTCCTTCACTCTCCTCAATTCAGTTCTAGACCCGAAGGTTATATTTATCATTTTGATTTGTACTATCAATGCTAAATTGTTTACACTTGTGTTGCATACCTGGTGGTAGAGTCTGGCAATGCAGTGGGCAGCCTCTCTTACGGCCCTGGCTCGGGAACCCCTGGTAGAAAAGACAGGGAGTTCCAGAGTGCAGGGGGGCAAGAGGGCTGGAATGGTCACTGATGATGTTTGTGAAGATCCTCCAGAGGCTCGTGCAAGGAAGAAGAGCGGTGATACAGGCTGGGTCAGTAGCAGGCGGGCAACTGCGGTACAGAGGGAGCAGGCAAGCGGGTGGTCAGGTACAGGTAGGTTTCTTTAACAGGTAGGCAGCAGAAGTACAGAGGATCAGGCAGGAGAATAGTTGTAGGCAAGCTGAGGGTCAGTGCAGGCAGAGTTCAAGCAAGGTAAGGTCTTAGCCGGATCATGGGTAACAGGAAGTCTCAGGAACAGATAGCTACGGGAACACAGGAAACGCTGTAGAATGGACAGCACTGGCTATGAGGTGCTGTCCAGTTTAAATAGTCTGTTTAGCTCCCTGGTCATCCCGGACGTGCCCGTGCACGTTCCCGCATGCACCTGCCGAATGCACGCACACACTCATGCTCACCTGCCGCGCGTGCACGCGCTCCCTCGCGCGTCTGCGCAACTGAATAGGCATTCTGCCCAGAAGGCTCTGTGGTTGTTCACGACACTTGTCTCTATGCTCTTAATTCACACCAAATGAGATTATTTCATAAACACTTCAAACAGATCTCTAAGGTGCGATAGAGAAATGTGTTAATTTGTGGCAATTTTAATGTGGTACCAAACCCTTTGCTTGACTCTTCCTCAATGGCTAGTGGATGCATGATCTCTTTAAGTGGCCTTCTTCACAGTTAGAAACTCTATGATGTATGGCATTGTCATCATGCTAATGCAAAATATTTTACCTTTGTCTCATGTAGACATAATTCTTACTCAAGAATTGATCTTTTTGTGGTGGATAAGTGGTTATTACAACACACCTCTTCCTCTGCAATTCATGCTATAACCTGCTCCGACCATGCTGTAATCACTATTACCATACCAGAAAACAATCTCCATTCTCACGCCTCTAGTTGGTGTTGCAATGACTTCATAATCCAAGCCCCTAAGCACCTAGACTTTCTGGCTCAACATGTAAAAAAATTCTTCTCTGCTTATGATACTCCTGAGGTCTCATCTACCGAATTATGGAATACCCATAAAACCTATATGAGGGGTATTCTGATACAACTAGGCGCTAAAGTTAAAAAGCAGTACCAATCCTCTCTCTCTAAAACTCTGCAGAATACTCACCTATTGGAAACTAAAAACAAGGCTAGCCTAACACCCAAACCTCTGACTCCCTAATCAAACTGTGGACAGAATTACGAAACCTGATGGTCCATGACCATGACAGATACATGTGTTCCCTAAAACGCAAGTACTGCGCACAACACAATAAAGCAGGGATGTTTCTCGCCACCAGAATTAAGGCTCGTAAAGTCAAACCTATAATCCCTTATATTTTCCACCATTTTACGAGAAACAAACTCTTCAATTCCAAAGATAGCAGACTATTATGGCTCCTTGTATAATATAAAAGATGATCAAACCACCCCACAACCCTTGGAAGGGGACCTACATTCCTTCCTGGACAACTGTCTTCCCAATTTTTCAGAAGCTCAGCTGGCCTATCAGAACTCTCCGTTCAGCACAGATGAGAAAAAATTATAGATACCCTACCCAATGGCAAATAACCAGGTCCAGATGGATTTTCCAATGAATACCTTAGAACCTTCAAAAACATCTTATCCCTCTATCTCCTGAAAATGTTTTAAGAAATCTCAAGCTCCGCTTTCCTTCCAGTGGAAAATTCTCTGGGCTCATATAGTGAGCCTTCCCAAACCAGGCAAAAACATCAACTCCCCAGCCAACTTTCATCTCAATTCAAATATTAAAACGTATGCTAAACTGCTGGCTAGACGGCTGTCATTGGTCCTTCCATCTTTAATTGGACCGTATCCAATGGGGTTTATGATAAATAGACAAGCGGCAGATGCCACCAGGTAGATTCTGAATATTATTCAGTACGCTGAATCCTCCAGAACGCTTTCTCTGCTCCTTTCCATTGATGCAGAGAAGGCATTCAACAGGATGCACTGGCGTTATATGTCTATGGTCCTTGAGACATTTGGATTCTAGGACCCTATCTTATCTGCAATACTAGTGTTATACTCCAACCAATCAGCTCAAGTCTTCACATCTGACCTCCTTTCCAAGACCTTCCACTTCCCCATCACAAATGGAACCCATCAGGGCTGTCCTCTATCTCCTTCTATCTTTAACCTAATGATTGAGCCCTTAGCAGAATCCATACGTGTGCACCCACATATCTCAGGTTTTAGATGCCAAAGCAACTCCCACATGGTAAATTTATTTGCAGGTGATGTTATCTTTAACTAATTCATTGCTTTCTCTTCCCTTTGTCCATCAATTATTGACTACATTAAGCTTGATATCCTACTCTATAAGGTAAATTTTACAAAATCTCTGATTTTGGACCTAGGGGTACAAAACCATGCAAAAAAAACCTGACTCATCTTCTAACTTATACATGGACAGCCAAAGGTATTCCTTATCTTGGTCTCATTTTAACTCCATCACTAGCCAAAGCAAATTATAAACCCTTAATTACGAAAATCCAGAGAGGACTGTCCCAATCCTCCTGTAAAGAACTATCTTGACCGGGTAGGTTAGCTGCATATAAAATGAAGGAATTACCACAGATTTTATATATATTCCATACATTGGCTATCCCAGTTCCATCTCATTACCTGTCTTCCTCACCAGTCTTCTTAGGAAATACATTTGGCAGGATAAACGTCTGAGGTACCCTATGTCCCATATGATCAAGCACAAAACAGTTGGAGTGTTTGGAATGGTAGTTTTAAAATACTATTTTTGGGCGATGCAATTAACACACATTAAATATTGGTTCAATCAAGTATCAGATGTACTTTGGGTTCAAATAGAGGCTGCGTTAGTAAAAGTACATAACCTCACCACCCTTCTTCTGGCAGACTGTTGGAAACCTCTCCAGCTGACTAGCCTAACAGTCACAGTTCAATCCTCTATTTTAGTGTGGAAAACTCTGCTCAACCATCCTGGGGAACTCTCCAAGGCCCAGAGGCTAGGCATTCCATTTGTGGCACTAGAGACCCGTATTCCATGTCTTTTGGTTAAAAAATGGTCTCATTGGGGTATTCAGTGGATAGATGACATTTTAGATGACCACTCACCTAAGCCCTTCCCTGAATTGACTAAACTATTGATATTCCTCCTAGTGAATTTTACTCATATATATAAGGATATCCAAATTCTTGAGTAACTATCCCATTCCTGTAGTAAAACTCCCTCTGCTAATATATGTCTTCTATGGTTCTCCTTCATATGAAAATGGTACCTCCCTACTCTACAATACTATCCAAAACAAGTCAATATTCTGCAAATCTAGCCCTCTCTTAAAATGTGAGGTGGATCTTCAGAATAGCTAATCAGCGCAATGGCTCCAGGCCTCCAAATACACGCATGGTATTTATCACTGTGTCAATCATTGGGAACTCTCCCAAAAATCATATCTCATTGGTATCTTACACCTTTTAGAATAGCTCAATTCTACCCCTCCCGGTCACCACTTTGTTGGCGCAACTGTGGACAGGTGGGAATTATCTATCACATACTTTGTATGAGTCCTGTAAGAGTCTCACAAGCTTCTTAAATCAACTATTTAGCCTTATCTCCTCCGTCACAAGCATTCACACCCCCCTCCCCTGGCTTTGGCCATCCAAAACCTAGAAATTGAAAACCTCTCACCCAACCTCCACCTGATGGTAGCACACATACTTTTAGCCTCTAAATCCGTGATAACTAGACACTGGAGAAAAGACTTTCCTTCTAATCTGTCTGAGGTGGTTACTTCCATAAATCTCACTTACGAGTGAAAAACTGCTATCACTGAGAGCTGGAAAGATAGCTAAGTTTGATCGTTCTTGGAAACCGTGGTCCTCATGGGTTAATTCTAAAAATTGTACTTGATGCCACTGATTTTGCCATACCGTATGATATTTATATACATTATGAGCTATTCTGTATAGACATTTGTGATCTTTTGTTTCTCATGCAGTTATTTGTTGTACTTGATGTATTTTATACAGTGTTTTGCGTATATATTATGTTATATTGTACTCTACTTTCCTATTTATACTCATGTTTAAAGACTAATAAAATTCTATAGCAGAAAAAAAAAAAGGCGGAGTGCCAGCAATGTGTATAATACCATAGACAGACACCAGGAAAGGAAAACTACTAAAAGGTTAGTATTCAATTTACCAACAGTTTACTTACCTCTGGATTAGTTGTGGGTCTATGGTTCTAAAACCCTCTTGTTCTTTTAAAAAAAAAAAATGTTGAAGTCCACATACCCAGTTGCTCTACATGCCTTATAGCTGCACCATTGCATTTTATACATCAACTACATCATATTTTGAATAATAATATACATTATTTAATTAATAATTGGTAAAGACATTCATTACATGTGCATCTGTAATGCATACTGCTGAACATGAACAAAATAATGCCATAATACAGAAAAGTGATGCAAAGAAAAATACAGTATTTTATACAAATATAAATATTTATTTTTCATGGAACAAATATGTCAAATACATATTCACCTTGTAATTAAAATTGCTAAAATGTTGACCATCCTTTGTATGAACTTTGACTGACAACTGCTGACATTTGCTGATGAACAAATGGCATTTTAAAGAGAAAACAAGATATTTTTGAATATTTAATTATGGTCTTTAAATTCAAATTCACTACAAAGAATCTAACACTATTTGCAATTTTACTATAAATATACTTGTTTTTGTGCTACATGTAAACTAATTTTGAAAGATATTACTAAATCTGCAAGTCCTTAAACAAGTATCATTAAAAACAGACTGCTGATATACAAATAAATAATTGTATTATTAAATATAAACCCAGATGGTCAGTTAAAATGTTATAAAATAATCAAATGAGGATAAGCAAATAAAAATATTGCATATTTATTTTGCCATAAAGAAATATTTTATTGGTGAAGTGTGATTATTAAATTGCATGCACAGTGAGATTTTCAATATGCCTAATAAAGGAAAACGAGAGAGCCAGGCAATTTTATTCAATCACAGTTTTGTGCTGTTTAGAAAACTAGATATTAGATCTATGAGAAATTAATTTCTATATGGTCTAGCTAAAATTCTAGAGCACATGCAGCAAGCTAAAAGTGTTCAAGCAAACTGAAGAAAACAAGGAATTAAATTAACTGGATAGGCAAACCACTCTGTTCGAAGTAGCAATTGTAATTCACGTCAGTTACAATGCTAGCTTTTTTTGTGAAATTGTTGGGTCTCCCTATAATGCTTTGTATTGTATATGATTCAGAAACATTGTTACTGTTGTCAGCAGCAGGTAATCAATGGGGATGAGGAATGATCACTTTCACCGCTACCAGAGTGGTGCAGGAGTTATAGCTATCCCAAGAAGGTGGTATTACTAAGTGGCCAGCTTTTACTATAATGATATATATATATATATATATATATATATATATATATATATATATATATATAAATATATAAATAAATATATATATATATAAAATGTGACAGGAAGCCAGGAAAATCTATGGGTTGTGTCCAGGATGGGAGATATATTTGTTCCAGGTTTATGCTCTACACTGATTGCTTTTGGGTTTGTGCTGTGTAGTGAGCCTGTTTGGGCCCAATGAGGGTTAACAAGCTCAGGTTTAACAGATAAAGCCCTCAGGGCTCTATAAAACTCCCAGGTTGCTTCAACAAGGGTCTCCACCCTGGAACCAGATCTCTGTGCAAAGTAGACTGGGGAGCAGCAATACTTCTGAATGGTGAGATTAAGTCTGTGTGACCAAAAGCCTCTGTTTATTCTGTGTGGCTGCCAAGTGCATGGGCAGCGGTAGGCTGTGGCAGAACAAGTAGTCAGTCTGTGGTTTTGTAGTTAGACGCCCAAAGTGGCAAGGCTTTATTTTCTGTTTTGTTTTATTTTACCTGTTTTGATGCCTGCATTTTGTAACCACAGACATGTAAATAAACTACAGTTTTTGCTTTCACAAAGATCCTGCTGTCTGTCTGTGTCCACTTCACTGTGCTGTGACCCATTCAGGGGGTCCTGCACACCCGCTACTGAGCTAATCCCTTACAATAGATACACTTGTATAACTATGGTTGCACTGATACCGATATCGGTGCCAATATTAAGCATTTTTCACAAATATCAGTATTCGTGCAAATGCTCCGATACCTGAAACTAGGGTTGTCCCGATACCGATACTAGTATCGGTATCGGTACCGATACTGAGCATTTGCCCGAGTACTTGTACTCGGGCAAAATGCTCCGATGCCTCATCCGATACTTGGGCAACCAGGGGATGATCAGTGCAGCGCTGGAGGGGGATTTACAATCACTGATCTCCCGACTCCCTGTATATATTTCATTAAAGCAACTGACAGCCGCTTCTCCTCCCGCGGCTTTCAGCTGCTACAGGGAGTCGGGAGATCAGTGATTGTAAATCCCCCTCCAGCGCGGCACTGATCATCCCCCTTGACTGTCCCTGTATCCTCCTCCAGTCCCCCTGTCCTCGATCTGTCAGGAAGGAGAGCGGAGGAAAGAGCCGGTAAATCTGTAATTTATCGGCTCTTTCCTTTTCTGAATGGACAGTCAGTGATCACTGACTGTCCATTCATAAATGTCACTGAGCATCGTAAACTGTGCTTACGATGCTTCAGTTTATGAATGGGGAGGAGCCGCTGTCTCCTCTCCATTCATCTTCAATGCAGCTGAGGCTTCTGAGAAAGGGACTGGGGAATCTCCATCCTCAGCCCCCTTCTCCCTGTCTCAAAAGAGAGGTGTCAGGGGTCTTTTAAGACCCCC
>BLSH010236526.1:53245-64507 GCA_018402905.1 Glandirana rugosa | reverse complement strand
TCATCGACACCTGTTCCTCCGTCTTATTCGGTGAGACCGTCGACACCACCTGACGTGTGAGTAAAAACGATCCCACTACCTCCTATTCGTCCTTTGCCAGAGTGGCTTATTCTGCCTCCTTGTCCACAGCTACTCCTTCAGCATCAGGCAAGGAGGAGTCATCTGCATTATATGAAGACAACGTCAGCCACTTGTCCTTGATGATACAAAACCATTACTTGATTCATATATATTGGTTCTGAGGTTCAGGAACATGAGCCTACAGAGAGGGGAGAACACTGGTAAACAGCAAATTGGCAATCATGTTCCCCCAGCTGCAGCATATTGCTAAGTAGGCTCCAATGATTATGAGGATAGAGGGGATGATGATGATGAGGTCACTGATATAACTTGGGAGCCAGATAGAGCAGAGAATGGAGAGGCACAACTCCAATGAGGCAGCCATCATGGAAGAGTAGAGAGCAGCCACCCTATTCCACCAGATTGTGGAGCTGTTATCTCCTGGCACCCTTCCCACAACTTAGCTGTCTGGGCCTTTTTTAGCACATGTGCAGCCAATCACACTGTTGAAATTTTCAAACTTTGCCTCAAGCACATCAAGCATAACAAAAACACCAGCTATTTGGGTACCACATGCTTGACAAGGCATTTGACCTCTCACCAATCAGCCCATTGGCAAGAGCACCTGAAATCCACACAAAAGGGGTGCAATTCTGCTTCTCCTCACTCCTCACCCCTGCTATACCTCATGACCTCTCAGTAGACTCCATTGGCAGGGATGATGGTGTAGCAAATGGTGTCACATGGTCTTGCAGCACGTCTGTCAGTAGCACACCACCAGCTTTGGACTATAGCAGGCAAATTTCTCCGCCCCATCTACTGCAGTGAAAAAAAAATACAGTTGCCCACATGCTCACCTGGTGGATTATGCCCCCTTTCGTGATTTTGCACCAAAATGGAAGGCTCCCAGTCACTGTTTCTTTTTAGTTAAGGCCATGCCAGCTCTCTACCATCACATGGAAGGCAATGTGGTGGGATCGTTGGGCAGGGCAGTCAGATACAAGGTCCACGTTACTGATAACATGTGGTCCAGCAAGCATGGTCAAGGGCAATATATTTCATTCACAGCACACTGGATAACTATGCTTGCAACTTGGAAGGATGCAGGACAGGGCTCAGTGCTGCAGCTTGTTGTGCCACCATACAGCTAGTGGTGATAATGTGAGATTTGTCAGCTCCACCTCCTCCTCCTCCATGCCCTCCTCTGCTGAATTGTCCCATGACCCACTAGTACCCACTAAGCGTTCAAGGGGCAATTCAATGAGTCAGGCCAAAGGGTGCCATACAGTGCTTCAGCTGGTCCGTGTAGGGGACAGGAGCCACACCAGAGCAGAGATTCTTGCAGCTTTGCAGGGGCAGGCCCAGAGGTGGTTCACACCATGCCAGCTGGAGCCAGGAATGGTGGTGTGCAATAATGGCACAAACCTCCTGTCTGCTATTAGACAGGGAAAGTTGACACATGTGCCATACCTGGTACATGTCCTCAATTGGGTGGTGCAGCATTTATTAAGCAGGTACCCAGGATTGGAAGGTCTGCTAAAGCTGGCCAGGAGAGTCTGTAGCCATTCCAGGCAGTCATACACAGCCAGTGCTCAGTTGGCTGAAATTTAGCGGGAATTTTACCTGCCCATAAACCACCTGATTTGTGACATGCCCACAAGGTGGAACTCGACTTTGGCAATGCTTAAATGGCTGCACATACAGACAAGGGCCATCAATGAGTACCTGTGTCAGTATGGCACAATGACAGGCTCAGATCAGCTCAGATTTTTATCCCCACACCAATGGCTGCTGATAAAGAATACATGTACTCTATTGTCACCATTTGAGGAGGCAACAAGGATGGTGATCCATGGCAATGCATGCATCAGTGACACAATCCCTGTTGTGTTCCTGCTGGAGCAGACCCTGCAAGGCATTATGGACAGGGCACTTGAGGCAGAGCAGCAGGAGGAGCAAGAGGACTTCCTTTCCTCTCAAGGCCCACTTTATGCAGACACCATTTTTATGATGCCACACAACACACAAGAGGAGAGGGAGGAGGAGGAGTATTCTGGCAGCTTTGGGGGTTTGAAGCAGAGGAAGACATGCGCCAACTCCCCAGAACCCTCGGGAGTAGTACATGGCTGGGAGGAGACAGTTCTAGATACTGTAATTCTCAATGACTCAGAGGAATCTGCTTCTCATGTCTCCGCAAATTTGCAGTGCGTGGGCTCCCTCAATCTTCAAAATCTGCAAGAACTCGAGAATGTGTGGCATCAAGAAGAAGGATCACTATTGGTTGGGAACCCTCCTTGACCACCTGTCATGTACCTGGTGGTGGAGTCTGACTTATGCAGGGGTAACCTCCCTTGCGACCCTGATTCGTGAACCCCTGATAGAATAAACAGGAAATCCAGGAGTGAGGATGGCACAAGGGTTGAGTTGGTCACCGGTGACGGTTAGAGAAGCTCCTCCGGTCTCGTGCAGGTTTGGAAGGTCGGTGGTACAGGCAGGGTCGGCAACTGGCTGTCGGTGCGGTACAAGGTAGCAGGCAGAAGAGTCGTCGGGTACAGGCAGGGTTTGTTAACAGTATAGCAGCAGAAGTACAAAAGGAGCAGGCAATCGGGTGGTCGTAGGCAAGCCGGGAGTCGGTGCAGGCAGAGCTGACTGGCACCGCCCCCTCTGGGAGCGTAAGGAAAGCACAACCTACTGCAAAAAAGTCCACAGCCCAGTCTCCTAACATTGCCCCCCCCCAAGGGGCAGCCTCTGGATGCCCAGCCGGGCCTTCAGATACGGATGAGTTCTCCAAAAGGACCGGATAAGTTCCTTGGCATGGATGTGCCTATCAGGTTCCCAGGAGCTTTCCTCAGGGCCGCAGCCCTTCCACTTCACCATGTATTGGATACCCCCATTCCTCTTCCTACAGTCCAGGATGGCCTCGATTTCAAATTCCTCTTCAACATCTACCAGGACTGGCCCTGGTGGACCTGTCTTTCACCCAGGGAAAGGATCTGGGGTCATGGGTTTCAACAGGGCTACATGGAAGACTGGATGGATCCGTAGGGATGGTGGGAGCTCCAGCTCATATGCCACCCTGTTGAACTTCCTCTTAACTTGGAAGGGCCGATGAACCGGGGTCCCAATTTCATTGACAGGCAGGCGAGTTTGAGGTTTTTGGTGGAGAGCCAGACTTGTTCTCCAGGTTATAAATCCAACTCTCCACGTCTCCCCTTGTCAACGGTCTCCTTATTGTGTTGCTGCGTCTGGGCTAAGGTCTCCCACAACAATTGATTATTCTCTTCCAAGAATTTGGTCACTTCCTGAGCTGCGGGTACCTGTCCTTCCGGATTGTATGTGGGCATAAAGGTGGGGTGAAAGCCATAGTTGGCCAGGAATGGGGATTGCTTGATGGCCGAATAAACTGTATTGTTAAAAGCGAATTCGGCCAACGGCAGCAGAGAGGCCCAATCATCCTGTGAATATGCAGAGAAGAGTTGATTGGTTCTCTCAGTCTGGCCATTAGTCTGCGGGTGGTAGGCCGACGAGAGAGCAAGTTCAATGTCCAGAGCGGAGCATAAGGCCTTCCAGAACCTGGATGTAAATTGGACTCCGCGATCGGAGACTATGCTAGAGGGCTCTCCATGGAGCCTAACTATCTCCCGGATAAAGATTTTGGCCGTCTGGGCGGCTGATGGTGTGCCCTTCATGGGCAAAAAGTGTGCCATCTTCGTCAGCCGGTCCACGACCATGAAGATAGTAGAGTACCCATTGGATGGTGGAAGCTCCACAATGAAGTCCATCAAAATCATTGACCATGCTCGCTTGGGTACTGGAAGTGGTTTTAGTAGCCCCCAGGCCTTGGCTTTGCAGTTCTTGTTCTGGGCATAGGTGGGGCAGGAGCCGACATATCTACTACAGTCCTCCTCTGCCGGAGGCCACCAAAACGACTGCAATATCAGTTCAGTGGTCTTACAGGCTCCGAAATGACCAGCCAGTTTGTGGTCAAGCGCTTATCTTCAGGTACAAAGAGCCGATTCTTGTGCCACTGTAGGCCATCCTTGGTAATCAGACTGGGGATGGCCGGTTTGGGTGTTTTGGCTAGTGATTGCCTAATTCGGGCCAGCAAGTCCCCATGTGTCAGTAGGAAGTTCCTGGGCTGCAGAACTGTGTCAGGGAGCAGGGTGTCTCCTGGTTTACAGAACATCCTAGACAGAGCATCTGGTTTTGTATTCTTCGACCCTGGCCTGTACGTAACATGGAATAACAAACGAGCAAAGAAAAGAGCCCACCGGGCTTGACGAGGTCTCAGTCTTCTGGCTGATCTGAGATATTCTAAGTTCTTATGATCGGTCAGGAACAGAATAGGGTGCCTGGCTCCCTCTAGTAGATAGCGCCACTCTTCCAATGCGGCCTTAATCGCCGGCAGTTCTCGGTCTCCCACATCATAATTCCTCTCTGGCGGAGTTAACTTACAGGAAAAGAATGCCACTGGGTGAAGAGCAGCATTAGCTCCCTGTCTCTGTGACAACACAGCCCCCACAGCAATCTCAGAAGCGTCTACCGCCAGGACAAAAGGTAGAGCAGGATCAGGATGCTTCAAAATGGGTGTAGAAGTAAAGAGGCCTTTCAGGGTTTCAAAGGCTTCTTGTGCTTCTTTGGTCCACACGAACCGTGTGTTGGCCTTGGTGAGCTGCATAACTGGTGCGATAATAATGGAGAATCCCCGTATAAATTTCCTGTAGAAATTGGCAAATCCAACGAAACATTGGATTCCTTTTTGTCCGTGGGAGCTGGCCAGTCAAGGATGGCGGAGACCTTCTAGGGGTCCATGGTGATCCCCGTGACTGAGATGATTAGCCCTAGAAAGGACATACTAGGGCGTTCGAATTCGCACTTCTCGGCTGTGGCATACAGTCCGTATTGCCGAAGGCGACTCAGGACGCAGGCAACATGTTTCCGGTGTTCTTCCAGAGTGGAGGAGAATATTAGAATATCATTAAGGTAAACGATAACAAAAAGGTCCAGATAGTCTCTGAACACGTCGTTCACGAAATGCTGGAACGTAGCCGGAGCATTACAGAGTCCATAGGGCATAACCAGGTACTCAAAGTGCCCAAACCGGGTACGAAAGGCGGTCTTCCACTCGTCGCCTTCCCGGATACGAACCAGGTTATACGCCCCACGAAGGACCAATTTCGTGAACACCTTTGCCGTTCCCAGTCTCTGAAAAAGTTCTGGAACCAAGGGCAAGGGGTACCTGTTCTTGACTGTGATTTTATTTAATTCCCTGTAATCGATACCGGGTCTCAGGGTATGATCCTTCTTTTCAACAAAGAAGATGCCAGCTCCGGCTTATGATGTAGAAGGACGGATGAACCCCTTTTTTAGGTTCTCGTCCAGGTAGGCCTTGAGGGCCATTAACTCCAGCTCCGTCAGAGGAAAGATCCTCCCAAAAGGAACCTCGGCTCCGGGCAGGAGCTCAATAGGGCAGTCATATGGCCTATGAGGGGGGCAGCTGCTCTGCTCCCTTCTTACTGAATACATCAAGGAACTGGTGATAGACCGACGGGACCGCCTGGCAAGTCTCCGGGTCCACGTCTGTATCCAGACTGAGCAAGATGGGGTCAGGTCTGCTGGTTCCTGGGAAGCAATGCTGGAGGCAGTATGTTGACAGGAATTTGATCTCCCCGGTAGCCCAGTTGATGGAGGGGCTATGAAGCGATGATGTCCAACCGCAGAAATTCTTGGTGGCCGTCTGCAGTAGAAGCCCGGATGGGGAGAGTCTCGGCACTGGACTTGATGGTTGTGCCGTCAGCCAGTCATACGACCATCCCATGGGATTTGGGTCATAGTGGGATCTGGCGCTGGGTAGCAAAGGCCTGATCAATAAATCCACTGCAGGCGCCAGAGTCGACAATAGCAGTGGCCAGGAGACTCTTTCCGGGAAGCTGCAGGGAGAAAGGGAGAGAGAGATGCGTGGCGGTCTGGGAGGAGGTAGGTATGAGATCGGTGGAAGAGGGTGGAGTATTGGTGCACTTGGCAGGGCAAGTCTTCACCACATGACCAGGTTCCCCGCAGTACAGACATAGGCGGTTGCTCAGGCGTTGTTGTCTTTCTTCAGGTGTCAGAGATGGTCGAATAAGACCCACTTGTCTGCGCGGGGGCTGATCCAATGCTGCTCTTTCGGCTCTTCACTCTCTCAGCCTTCTGTCAATCTGAATAGTCAGGTTGACTAGAGCATCCAGTGTGGGTGGCACCTGAACACGGGTTAGCTCGTCCTTTAGGGGGTCCGACAGACCCAAGCAAAACTGATGACGGAGAGCTGCGTCATTCCATGTGGTGTTGGCGCTCCAGTGCCTAAACTCCGTCACATAATCCTCCGTCATACGGCGGCCTTGTTGCAGCACATGGAGGGCCACTTCAGCTGAGGCAGCTTGATGCAGGTCTTCATATAAGGCGGCCATGGCCTGAAAGAGCAGAGTCAGGTTACCGACTTCAGGAGCCTTCTGTTCCAGGAGGCGATGCGCCCAGGACTGAGGTGCTTCCCGCAGCAGGGAGATGACCAACCCCACCTTCGTGGTTTCTCGGGAGAAGGTATGAGGTTGGAGGAAGAAATAAAGTTTGCAGGCATTGCGAAAGGCCCGGAATGAAGCGTGATCGCCTGAAAACCGCTCTGGTAGGGGAACCCTTGGTTCCAGTGGCATGGCCAGCAGGGGATCAACTATGGACTGGTTCCCGGGGCCTTGGTTGCATTAAGTTCTTGCACCTGTGCTTCCAGTCGGGTGTAACTTTCCCGCAGGGTCTGGATGGCCTGGGTCAGCCCAGCCAGGTGTGCATTCAGATCGTCCATAGGAGAGGTCCCCTGTGCAGACTCAGGCATGGCTGTCTGATACTGTCACGTACCTGGTGGTGGAGTCTGACTTATGCAGGGGTAACCTCCCTTGCTACCCTGATTCGTGAACCCCTGATAGAGTAAACAGGAAGTCCAGGAGTGAGGATGGCACGAGGGTTGAGTTGGTCACCGGTGACGGTTGGAGAAGCTCCTCTGGTCTCGTGCAGGTTTGGAAGGTCGGTGGTACAGGCAGGGTCGGCAACTGGCTGGCGGTGAGGTACAAGGGAGCAGGCAGAAGAATCGTCGGGTACAGGCAGGGTTTGTTAACAGTCTAGCAGCAGAAGTACAAAAGGGGCAGGCAATTGGGTGGTCGTAGGCAAGTCGGGGGTCGATGCAGGCAGAGTTCAGACAAGGTCGGGGTAAGCTGGGTCACGGGAACTGGTAACAGGTTACAGGTCGCTCAGGAAAACAGGTCACACGCTGTAGATCAGACAGCACTTGCTGCAAGGTGCACACTGTTCAAATACAGCTGACTGGCACCGCCTCCTCTGGGAGTGTGAGGAAAGCAACCAACTACAAAAAAGTCTACAGCCCAGTCTCCTTCTAACACCACCGTACAAGGGGAAAGTCTCTGAACTCATCCTGATTCCCACAGAGGGAGCAGAAGATGAAATCTCTTGAGGACACATTAAACGAGGAGTTTATGTAATGCCTTTCCAGTATCTGGTAGGTTACGGTCTCATGAAAAATATAGTTTTGAGGATTCTGTTGGTCAAAAGAGGAGTGGTGGAGAAGGGGACCACCTTAGTGATGCTGTTAAGAACTAGGAGCGCAGAGAGAGAGCACACATAGGCTGATCACACAAAAACCCGACACACGGGCATTTATTGGGGATCTTCGGGGTATGAACAACAGGAGAACTAGCTCACACTACACACACAGAAAACACAGCAAGGGAAAGGGATCTTCAGCACGCAATCTGGGACAAAAAAGTGGGAAATAGTCCATAGGGCTAGCAATCTAGGGGGCCCAGGCCGGACATAGCTTGGCTCGACAGGGGTGAGCACGGCGGGGGTTAAAAGTCCTTGGCACAGGCAGAGTTGAACACGGCAGGGGTTAAAGTCCTTGGCACAGGCAGGGGTTGGTACGACAGGAGTTAAAGTCCTTGGCATAGGCAGGGGTTGGTGCGGCAAGAGTTGAAGTCCTTGGCACAGGCAGGGGTTGGTATGGCAGGGGTTAAAGTCCTTAAAGTGATGGTATGGCACATCATGGATAGCCAGTTCATAGGCAGTTATATGGCATAGAAAGGGGAAATGACCTTCAGGGAAGTAGCAAGGGGTAACAATCCATGGAGTGAGGATATAGCACATCAAAAGGGAAAAAGTTCACAGGGCCACAATATGACCCAGCCAGGGGAATGCTCTTCAGAATGGTAGCCTCAGGGGCAGAAGGGGCAGAAGAGTTCAAAGACTCATGCTGCGGAAGTCCAACTGTCCTGAGGAGTGAATGGAAGTGGTCTTGGCATCAGTGGATCCAGGCGGGACACAGGAGATTAAGTCTTTGGTACACAGAGCAGGGTTGATACAGCAAGGTAGTAGTAAGTCCTCCACACAGGCAGGGCACAGGGGATTAAGTCCTTGGCACATCCAGTATGCAGGCTAGTACACGGGGCAGCAATGAGGTACCGCAGGAAAACACTCCAGACTCATAGGTCAATAATCCAAGCACAGTGAGTAGCAGGCCACAAGCTGGTACAGCAGAGTCCAAAATCAAAATCCAGGCACAATGACGGATGGGCAGCAATAGGCACAGCAAAGGTTCATGGACTCACCAGTCAACAGCAGCCTCAGTGGGGGAAGTCCAAGCCAAGCGGCAGGGGAAAAGAGGTCCAGAGGGCAGATGGCCTTCACAAACCCATTGCAGGTCTAGGGAGGGCTGTGTGTCCTGGTCTCAGCTTCACTCAAGCAGCAGTTGAAGGACAAGCAGAGAAAAGCCCCACAGAACTAAAGTCCCCACAGTGCAGAAAACAAAATCAGTCTCAGCAGTTCACCCATCATTTTCTAGTCTCCTAAGGAGACTTGCAGCCATTATCTACTCTGTCCAACAAGTAAAGACTGACCAGTCTGACCCCCTTCACTGTTAACTGTGGTATTGTGAATGCAGTCACACACCTTCTGGTGCCAATGCGTCTGCCTTTATCCCCAGCAGGATACAATCATTTATTCCCTCCTTACTGAGGGAGCCACACGTCCGACCCCCTGTGGGGACACAGGAACTCACAAACCAAATTATGCAGATATGTTGACTGTGTTACACATTGCATCTGAATTAGAGATTTGCCAGTTTCCTAAAACAAAATAAGTATTGAAAAGATTCAATATTTCTGACCTTCGTCATAGATGCATTTCAAAATTTTTTTACTCCTCGGCACCCAGGGCTGTCAGCTTCCACATCCCATCGGCAGTGTCTGCATCATATGATGGGAGATTATCTAGGGGCAAACAAAGACATGGAGAGCTTTCCAGTTGAGGATCCACTGGGTTACTGGGTCATGAGAATAGACCCCTGGCCAGAGCTTGCCCAGTATGCGATTGAGCTGCTGGGCTGCCCTGCTTCCAGGGTGCTTTCTGAACTGGCATTCAGTGCTGCCAGAGGTTTTGTGACAGATAATAGAGTGTTTCTGTCCACAGACTCTGTGGATCCACTGACATTTATCAAAATGAATCAGTCCTGAATTAGCAGCAGTTATTAAAGCCCTGATGCCGATGTCGTTGATTAAGTGCTTTCTGGATCTGGAATCTCTGAAAAACTCTTTAGGCTGCCTGGCTTTGTGGGTGTTGATTTCATCTGGAAGACATTTTTTGGTGTAGGTTTCAAGGGCACAATTAACACCCAAGAACTTTTTGGCTTTATAAATGGCATTATTGCTGCAGCAGATTCTATGCATGGTACATATGTGCCACTTTACAGGCAGACTAAGGGGACTCCCCAGGCACTATATTTAAATTATTTTTTCATTTTTATTGCTATTTCTAATTTTTATGGTTTCACTTAGAGCATCAATAAATCACTGCTCATTTAAAAATGATGTTTTTTTACAAATGTTTTTATTGATACGTGTCCCCCAGGGCAGTACCTGGACCCCATACCCTTTGTATGCCCAATTACTTGCATATATGCCTTCAAAATGGGTACTTTTTCCAACTTCGGTCCATAGACTTTAATTAGGTTCATTATTCAGTTCCAAACTTTTGCAAAGTTCTGTCGGGAACCGAGCAGCGGATCATTCGGCCCATGTCTAAGTGGAGTGGACACTATCTGAAGTATTGGGCTGGATTAAGGACTTTACATGTGTGTTCATTCTAGCTATTTTCACTCAGATAATACACTACCATTTCTATTTCAAGAAAAATGCCCCATCTCCCCCTTTTATATTTCCGTCTAAACATGCTGCTTAAATATTGTCCAGCCACTATAAATATTGGGGCTATTTTCTCTCAATTAATAAACAATTTTTTTCTATTTTAGGATATAATCTACCTAGTCTCTCCCTTTAATATTGTGACCTAAGCAAGCTGCTTTTATTCTGTCCAGCCACTGTACAATATTTGTGGCATTGTCACTGAAATAATACACTTAATTTTTTATTGATGGAGATTGAACCCTTTTCTGTGTAATTTCAAAGGCTCCAATTAGAGAGAGTAATGTTCTGAAGCAGAAGGAAGAAATATCTTGACCATCTTGATCTTGTTGTGATGAACAGTAACTTATTATTAACACAAATGATGCATTTCATAACAACTTGTTTAATTTTTAGAAAATTGGTGTGTAACACAGATTAACCAGTTGCCAACTGCCCTGGATTGACTGCGGCAACTTGGACTGATATTGCGAACCGCCGTAACCCGACGGCGGCTGCGAGATTGCGGATCGTGAGCACGCGCCACTGGGGGCGCCCTCGCACGCTCACTGTATATCTGGGAGCCAGGGAGTGGGTAGGCCGGACTCGATGGCCGCTGACTGCCCACAATCGCTCCCCACAGTGAAAGAATGGGATCCGTGTGTATAAACATTCTGACAGGGGAGAAGGAGAATGATCTCATGCTCCTGTATATGGGAGCCATGATTACTCTCCTCCCTCAGTCTGCCTAGCCCCCACAAAGTTAGTAACACATCCCAGGGAACACAGTTAACCTTTGGATGGCTCCCTAGTGTTAACCCCTTCCCTGCCAGTGACATTTATACAGTAACCAGTGCATTTTCATAGCACTGATTGCTGTATAAATGTCAATTGTCCCAAAAAAGTGTCAAAAGTGTCCGCTCTTTGTTTGTTTATAGCGGTGATCAGAAGTGATGCATAGGTGATGAAACAAAAAAACCCTGTTAAC
>BLSH010236526.1:0-15797 GCA_018402905.1 Glandirana rugosa | reverse complement strand
TCATGTTTATGGGGGGTTTACTGGGGAAGAACCTTTCATCTGTAAGGTTCCATAAATCATTCTACGTACCACTTAAAAAACTTCAACATTAAAAAAGGGTGTTAAGAAACGTTTTACTAAAAAAAGGGGGGTTTTAACAGTATACAATTGTCCAATAAAGAGTGTGGGTCGTATACGTATGGTGTTTAATGTCGGGTTTTATGTAAGATGATGAGGAGGGCTCATACCGCTACGGTGTACACACTGTGAAAATGTGTCGGACCGGTGTATGTCTCTGGGTTGTACGCCCCTCGTTGCAGTCCGCAAGATCCTCATATTTTTTTGGGCGTTTCCATTGGCCTGGTGCTCCAGGACCTTCAAAAGTGCAAGAGGTAGTCAAGAAATTATATGTGTAATTTATACTCCTAGAACGCCTGACGTTGCTCCCCGCATGTTGGGTCTCTGTATGTGGCCAGGCTGTGTAAAAGTGTCACACATGTGGCATCGCCATACTCGGGAGGAGTAGTAGAATGTATTTTGGGCTGTAATTTGTGGTATGCATATGCTGGGTGTGAGAAATAACCTGTTAACATATGACAATTTTGGGGGGAAAAAAATCATTTTGCAAAGAATTGTGGGAAAAAATTACAACTTCAAAAAATTCACCATGCATCTTACTAAATACCTTGGAATGTCTACTTTCCAAGAAGGGGTCATTTGGGGGGTATTTGTACTTTCCTGGCTTGTTGGGGTCTCAGGAATTGAGATAGGCCATCAGTAAATCAAGTGTGATCAATATTCAGTGATTGGCACCATAGCTTGTAGACTCTATAACTTTCACAAAGACCAAATAATATACACTAATTTGTTTTTTTTTACCAAAGATAGGTAGCAGTATAAATTTTGGCCAAAATTTATGAAGAAAAATTACTAATTTGCAAAATTTTATAACAGAAACTAAGAAAAATTCATTTTTTTTACAAAATTTTCGGTCTTTTTTTAATTATAGCGCAAAAAATAAAAAACCCAGCGATGATTAAATACCACCAAAAGAAAGCTCTATTTGTGTGAAAAAAAGGATGCAAATTTCATATGGGTACAGTGTTACATGAATGAGTAATTGTCATTCAAAGTATGAGAGCGCTGAAAGCTGAAAATTGGTCTGGTTGTTAAGGGGGTTTAAGTGCCCAGTGGTCAAGTGGCTAATACACCACATCAGGTGTACAACATACAGTATCTCACAAAAGTGAGTACACCCCTCATATTTTTGTAAATATTTTAAACTACCTTTTCATGTGTCAACACTGAGGAAATTACACTTTGCTACAATGTAAAGTAGTGAGTCTATAGCTTGTATACCAGTGTAAATTTGCTGCCCCCTCAAAATAACTCAACACACAGCCATTAATGTTTAAACCACTGGCAATAAAAGTGAGTACACCCCTAAGTTAAAATGTCCAAATTGGGCCCAAGGTGTCAATATTTTGTGGGGCCACCATTATTTTCCACCATTGCCTTAACCCTCTTGGGCATGGAGTTCACCAGAACTTCACAGGTTGCCACTGGTGTCCTCTTCCACTCCTTCATGACGACATCATAAAGCTGAGGGGAAGACAATACCTGCTCAAAGCCATGGCTTCACTCCACAGATGTGACCGCTTCCATAGGGTGCAGGCTCCGCCATGATACAGGAGATACTGAGAAAAGTTCTTCAGACAGCCGCACTCCAAAAATTGCCGTTTATTGGTGAAATCAAATGAAATACAAGCAGAGCATATTGGGGGACAAACCCCAAGTACAAATCCTGACGCGTTTCACGTCTATATCTGACGCTTAATCATAGCTAGAGATGGTATGATCATATCGCTGCTTGAATATGAATTCAAGATCCTCTCAAACAAAGAGAGGAGGAGGGGGGAAAGGAAAAACCAGGTGAGTGTAATTACCTCCAAATTGAAAGATCAACAACTCACTTTAGGCAGTGAATGAAATTAGCATAGAATCAATTGTGTCATCACATACAAAAAAACACAGATGTGTAACATACATAGTAAAAATTGGTGTATATAAACTAATTAAACACAATTAAAATGCAAGTACAACCCAATTTTGACACAGTGATAACAAATATATTGTGCTGTTTATACTGATGGTAAAAGGGCAAAACAAGGCATCATGTGGAAACATAGAAGAGAAACCCCATGAGTTAATTAAGCCACATGAGCATGTTTAATACTGTGTAAAAGGGAAGACAAAACAACCACACAGGCATCCCCCATATAGTTCAAAGAACATCATGCAGCAAAAACTCCAAACACAAGGCATCATAATGTCCTCACCTACACTCATAATCATGATACGTGTGGAGAAGACAATCATTTAAACATATCAACAAAATGTACACTAGTACAAAAAAAACAGAATGTATGTGCTGGAGACAAGAAATTGTCTCCTAGCCTTTTTTCTAGTCAGAAGTCTGACCAACATTGGCTGCATTTTAAAGGCACCTTTAAATGTGGCATAAATTCCTGCAATTACTGTCAGTTCATTAAAAGAGGTGACCAGGTGGTCTCGTCAACTTTGGGGCGGTCGTTCTTCATTCAATCGTACATAAATTGTAATACAAAGTTCGTAATATATTTGATTACATGCACTTTGTGCAAATTACAGTATGTTGGACGGACCACCCGCAGACTGAGAGACCGCCTTTATGATCACCTCAGGGACATTGAGAAAAATCATGCCACGAATATAGCTCGCCATTGGAATCTATTCCATGATAAGAATACCTCCAGCTTAGTCATCCAGGGTGTTGAAAGGGTGATTACATCCAAGAGAGGAGGTGACAGGTTTAGGGCTCTTTGCCGTAGAGAAGTATTCTGGATTTATCATTGGGGTACTAGAATACCGGCTGGTATGAACTTTGAATGGGATGTGTCTTATTTTTATGATTAACATATACCACTCTTAGATCATATATATAATATTATATTTCGTATACCATTCTTAGACATATATACAATATCATACCCCGTTTGCCAAACAATCCATTATATCCATATACGCCCTCTAGTGTTCTGACCACATAATGACTGTGTCCATGTATAAATCCTAATAGAATAACTCTATGGATGATTTCTTTATTTAGCCCCGCATGAGGGAAAATAATTGTTTGTGTGGTTTTTTGGTTGTTGCCATTGTAATAATTATAATTATGATTATTCTCAATATTACATTTTATCCCTTGGCATCCATATCCACATATAACATTATTTTCTTTATTTTTATTTTATTTTTTTTTTGTTTTTGGATAAAAATAAAAATGTTTGCTCCTTTGTAGTTTTTGCTTTGTTCACTTTCCCCTAGGACATTATGTTCCCTTCTAGACTCATTTCAAGACATATCTCCTACTGTGAAATTCGATGCAGATGGTATCCCCTTGGGTCTCACACCGTGCAGCATTCATCCATACATTCTGTTTTTTTTGTACTAGTGTACATTTTGTTGATATGTTTAAATGGTTGTCTTCTCCACACGTATCATGATTATGAGTGTAGGTGAGGACATTATGATGCCTTGTGTTTGGAGTTTTTGCTGCATGATGTTCTTTGAACTGTATGGGGGATGCCTGTGTGGTTGTTTTGTCTTCCCTTTTACACAGTATTAAACATGCTCATGTGGCTTAATTAACTCATGGGGTTTCCCTTCTATGTTTCCACATGATGCCTTGTTTTGCCCTTTTACCATCAGTATAAACAGCACAATATATTTGTTATCACTGTGTCAAAATTGGGTTGTACTTGCATTTTAATTGTGTTTAATTAGTTTATATACACCAATTTTTACTATGTATGTTACACATCTGTGTTTTTTTGTATGTGATGACACAATTGATTCTATGCTAATTTCATTCGCTGCCTAAAGTGAGTTGTTGATCTTTCAATTTGGAGGTAATTACACTCACCTGGTTTTTCCTTTTCCCCCTCCTCCTCTCTTTGTTTGAGAGGATCTTGAATTCATATTCAAGCAGCGATATGATCATACCATCTCTAGCTATGATTAAGCATCAGATATAGACGTGAAACGCGTCAGATTTTACCTGGGGTTTGTCCCCCAATATGCTCTTCTTGTATTTCATTTGATTTTAGCAATAAACGGCAATTTTTGGAGTGCGGCTGTCTGAAGAACTTTTCTCAGTATCTCCGACATCATAAAGCTGGTTAATGTTAGAGACCTTGCACTCCTCCCCTTTGATTTGAGGATGCCCCACAGATACTCAATAGGGTTTAGGTCTGGAGATATGCTTGGCCAATCCATCCCCTATACCCTCAACTTCTTTAGCAAGGCAGTGATTGTCTTGGAGGTGTGTTTGGGGTCGTTGTCATGCTAGAATACTGCACTGCGGCCCAGTTTCCAAAGGGAGGGGATCATGCTCTGCTTCAGTATGTCACAGTACATGTTGCCATTCATGGTTCCCTCAATGAACTGTACAGTAGGTAGGGAAAGTATTCAGACTCGCTTAAATTTTTCTCTCCATGTTATATTGCAGCCATTTGTTAAAATCATTTAAGTTCATTTTTTCCCTCATTAATGTACGCACATCACCCCACATTGACAGAAAAACACAGAATTGTTGACATTTTTGCAGATTTATTAAAAAAGAAAAAACTGAAATATCACATGGTCCAAAGTATTCAGACCCTTTGCTCAGTATTTAGTAGAAACACCCTTTTGATCTAATACAGCCATGAGTCTTTTTGGGAAAGATGCAACAAGTTTTTTTACACCTGCATTTGGGGATCCTCTGCCATTCCTCCTTGCAGATCCTCTCCAGTCCTGTCAGGTTGGATGGTAAACGTTGGTGGACAGCGATTTTTAGATCTCTCAAGAGATGCTCAATTGGGTTTAAGTCAGGGCTGTAGCTGGGCCATTCAAGAACAGTCACGGAGTTGTTATGAAGCCACTCCTTTGTTATTTTAGCTGTGTGCTTAGGGCCATTGCCTTGTTGGAAGGTAAACCTTCGGCCCAGTCTGAGGTCCTGAGCACTCTGGAGAAGATTTTTGTCCAGGATATCCCTGTACTTGGCCGCATTCATCTTTCCCTCAATTGCAACCATTCGTCCTGTCCCTGCAGCTGAAAAACACCCCCACAGCATGATGCTGCCACCACCATGCTTCACTGTTTGGACTGTATTGGACAGGTGATGAGCAGTGCCTGGTTTTCTCCACACATACCGCTTAGAATTAAGGCCAAAAAGTTCTATCTTGGTCTCATCAGACCAGAGAATCATATTTCTCACCATCTCGGAGTCTTTCAGGTATTTTTTTAGCAAACTCCATGTGGGCTTTCATGTGTCTTGCACTGAGGAGAGGCTTCCGTCAGGCCACTCTGCCATAAAACCCCGACTGGTGGACAGTTGCAGTGATGGTTGATTTTCTACAACTTTAAATAAAACAATGAAAAGTAGCGCCTCCCCAATGTGATAATAATACTTAGCAAATTAATACGTAAATAAACAAATACAGATGCAGTGTTCAAATGAAAAAGCAATCAAAAATCAACAAAAAAAGTCTTTAAAGTGTATTCGTGCTTGAAAGTGCTAAAAAGGTGGGGGCGTGGCCGGCAGCTGATGGAGACGGCTGTGTAAGAGGAGAGCTCCGGTCTAATCCACCACCATCCTACTCCCTAAAGCGACGCAGGACAGCAGCAAGCCTCTGTACCCTCTCCCCCTGCACGGCACAACAGAAAACACCCAAAATGGGCAAGAGGAAATACTCTGATGGACCTCGCAAGCTCACAGATTTCTTTGAACCATCTGGCGTGCATAGGCAACAAGAACCTCCGGAGCGCGGCATGATACACACAGTGGGAACCCGAACCACCACAACAACCACCCGCGAGCCTCCTCACCTTGCAGCAGCAGCAGATCCTCCCCTGGAGCGTCACCTTCCCAGATCCCGCAGAAATCAGCGCAGAAGCAATCAGCTTCGCACAGATATCCAGGTGAGTAAAGGGAACATGACACATCACAGGACTCTATGGCTGAATTCATAGAACAAATCCATGAATTCCCTACTTCTGACATACCCCTCACTGATACACTAATGAGAGACATGCTGATTACTCTGAGGGGTTCACTTCATAAGTACACGATGGAGTGCATTACATACATTAAGAAGGATCTGTAAGAAATTGGAGATAAGGTGAGTCATACTGAGGACAAAATGGGAGAATTCGCTGCGGCACATAACAAATTAGTTGATACTTATCATGACACAGATGAACAAATTCAAGCCTTAAAAAACAAAATGGCAGATTTAGAGGACAGGGGGAGAAGTAACAATGTTAAATTGAGAGGAGTAGCAGAATCCATACAGCCAAGTCAGTTGCGGCAGTATGTGCAACAATTCATAATGACTTTGCTACCTGAATTCTCAGAGAGGGAGGTGATTGTAGATCGGGCTCACAGACTGCCAAAACCTAAACATCTACCTGATAAAGTCCCGAGGGACATAATAGCCCATAGGTAACAGATAGTGCAGCGCTAAAAAAGAGAGAAACAAGTCCAAGCAAAAACAGATTGTTCAAAGATGAAAGGTGATCAGAAGCAAAAGTCTCCCACCCATGCTGGAAATTAATGGAAATTGGGTGTCACTCCACACCGTAAGCACTCCACTCTTACCAGAGAACATGTGACCCCCTGATAAGAGCGGTCAAACATGTTTTGCTTAAAGTATATCCAACAGGGAACCCAGGCAGCCTCCACTCCTCCTCTTGCAATAGTTCCAGGACACAGCTGTCACCAGCGGAACTCCCAAAGTTATTTCCAGACCACAGGGATGGAAGGGCCAATCGTGACATAAAAAGACAAACAGCCCAAAATAGTGTAATAACGCTAAAAAAACGTTGTTTATTAATAAAATTAGATGCACTCACATTGTTGTCCTTCTCACGTAAGCATGAATCGGTATACACCAGTAAGGAAAATGGCCGCAATATGGCCGCGCATGTGCAGATCAAAAACGGACGGGTGGTCAGCGTGTGGGCGTAGCTCCTACCGGTTTTGTCAGAATTGACGTCATCAGCATAATAGCCCGCATGTACTTTCTCCATGTGAAAGATGATCTGATGAGATTTGCAAGGCAAAACTCACCACTTTCTGAACCCTACTCGGACATTTCCCTCTACTCTGATATATCTCAGCATACGATGCTAGCACGCAGAAATCTGGCTACCATAACTAAAATCCTCCAAAATCACAAGATCCAATACTCCTGGGGCTTCCCTACAAAACTATTGATAACAAAAGATAACAAGTCGTATGTTATCACTTCTATGGAGGATGGAATAAAACTAGCAAAGAAATGGAACCTACTACAGGAAGATGAGGACCCAGCTCCTACTTCCTTAACTCATAAGTCACCTCCAAGAGAGAATCTCAAAGCTTGTGGGTGACAGAGGTCTACAAGAACAGAGTGCAGATCATAATAATTCTGACTACTTAATTATCATCTGGTGGATGGAGGGATGGGATGACAGGAGATTTTACCCCCCAAATGATAAGTGAGTTGATTCGTTCACACAAACTGACTTTTTACTGTTTTCTTTGTTTTCTCTATATCTATGTTTTGTTTCTTTTTGTTCTACATATTTTACAAGTACCAGAAGATCAAGAGGAATTATTTTTAAGGGGAATACTCCTTTCCTATGAACATGACAATTTTCAGATAAGTACCTTTTCTTTAAATATCTTTCCCAAGCGAACATCATCTACAGGTGATCCCAAATAGCTTCACCTACCTATACAGTGTCTTGCTACCATTGTCATTAAACCCTCTATAATTAAAAATGATACTTAACTACCTATACATGAATGTACATGGTCTTAATAGTCCATATAAGAGGTCTGTTATGTGGAAAGAAACGAAAAGACTCAAAGGGGACATATTGTGCGTTCAAGAGACTCATTTTGCCGAAGGACACGACCCTAAATGCTATGATAAATCTTTCCCTCATGTTTTCATAGCCTGCTCCCCGGTGAAGAAGAGGGGTGTATTAATTGCTATTAATCAATCAATAGCTTTCCAACTACAAGAAGTTATATGAGACCCGAATGGCAGATATATAATTTTGATTTGTAGTGTGAATAACATTGTATATACGATTGTTAACATATATGCTCCAAACACAGGTCAAGCTGCTTTGCTGAGGTCACTGAAGAAAAAGGTTGACAAAGTGACTAAAGGTTCCCTCCTCTTGTGCAGGGATTTCAACAGTATAGTGGACAGAACATTGGACTGCTCCGGGGGGGCCAACCCCTACATGTACGAATTGAAAAGCTTTCTCTCAGATGCGAATATCTATGATGTGTGGAGATGCGTGAACGCAGAGGAAAGAGACTATACTTACTTCTCTGCACCCCATAGATCATATTCGAGAATTGATTTATTTCTCTCTGATATTTCTACTCTGCATAGGATCATAAATGCCAAAATATACACTACGACGTGGTCAGACCACGCTCCAATTTCTATTAGCTTAAAAGAAACCTACAATTATAATCCTATGTACCTGTGGAGGGCCAACTACCGGATCATGTCCAATCCTGTCCACCGAAATAGAATCTCCCAAAGCCTGAAGGAGTTTTTTGATGTAAATAATACCATAGAAATGAATATCTCTTCATTGTGGTGTGCGCACAAAGCCTATTGTAGAGGACTGCTTATACAAGCGGCGGCGAGGGAAAAGAGGCAGAGAAGCGCTAACTTAGACTCCCTTTTAAATAAACTAAAAGATTTGGAAAATCAACATAAAAAATTCCCCTTGCCTAAATTACAAGAAGAACTATTTAATTGTAGACAAGCCTTACGCCTGCACTTTATTTCACTCCACAAATCAGCCCTGTATAGTTTTAAGGCCACATACTATGCCCATGGCAATAAAACAGGGAAACTCCTGGCTAATTATATACGCAAAAGGCAGCTACACTCTAAACTGACATCCATCAAAGACCCTCATAACAATCACTTAGTATATCATCCGGCCGAGATTGCGGATGCTTTTAAAAAATACTATCAGGACCTTTATAACTTGAATCTGGATGATAATACGCCTCAACCTACTACACCAAAAATAGATCTCTGCAATCCCTTAATCTTCCACAAGTAGAACCTGGGGACTTGTCCTCCCTCAATGCCCCAATCACTGAAAAGGAAATTGCAGCCACTATTAAGTCCTTACCTACAAGGAAATCCCCTGGTGCTGATGACTTTACATCAGAATATTATCAGATATTCTCTCAGATTCTAACTCCTTATGTTAAATCTCTATTGAACCAAGCTGCTGAAACTGCCTCTTTCCCCTCGGAAATGCTGCAAGCAATCATAATAGCCCTGCCTAAACCTGGGAAGAAGCCAGACAGTCCCCAGAATTTTAGACCAATCTCATTACTAAATACTGGTCTTAAACTGCTAGAATTTTAGCTAATAGATTGGCCAAAATTACACCACGTCTGGTCAAAGTGGATCAGGTGCGTTTTGTTAAGGGACGTCAAGCCCCTGATGGCACTCGTAGACTTTTAATCTTACTAAAGTGGCTGAATCTCGTGGGACCCCAACAGTTATCCTCACTTTAGATGCAGAAAAAGCCTTCGATAGGGTGCATTGGGGATACTTGGGGGCTACCCTGATGAGATTCGGAATAACAGGCCCTATTTACTCTGCAATCAAGGCTCTCTATACCACACCTTCAGCTAAAGTATACACCTCAAATGTGCTTTCATCTGGATTTAAAATATCAAATGGTATGCGTCAGGGGTGCCCTCTATCACCCCTTATTTTTTCTCTTTTGATGGAGCCCCTGGCGGAGGCCATTAGATCAAACAACAACATCTAAGGAATAGAAATTGGGGGTATAATCACAAAGTAGGGCTTTTTGCAGATGATGTGGTCTTGACCCTGACTAAACCGGCTTCTTCCCTGGAGAAGGTGTGGAGGCTCCTGGAAGAATTTGGAGCAATATCATACTATAAATTAAATGTGACTTAATCGAATATTATGCCTATCGCAGTGCCTAAAAAAAACGCTAAAAAAACGTAAAAAGGATTTCCCCTTCCAATGGTCTACTTATACATTGGAGTACCTTGGAGTAACACTGTGTGTTCCGACAGCAGAGACTTATACCTCTAACTTTTCTAAACTGACTGAGATAATAAAAAAGGGAACTCCAACACATATCCAACTACGAACTCTCTTGGATGGGAAAAATAGCGGCCATAAAAATGGTAATATTACCTAAAATACTCTACTATTTCAGAACCATTTCCATACTCTTGCCAGAAACATTTTTTACGAAAATTGACAAACCGTTCAGAGGCTTTCTTTGGAGAAAGAGGCTGAATAGAATCACACTCCTTTCCTTGTTGAAAAATAAATCCGGGGGGCAGGCTTCCCTAACCTCAAGGCTTACCACACTGCTTCCTTATTGGACCAACTTAAAGCTTGGTTTGAACCACACTCAGAAAAGCTATGGGTACATATCGAGAAGGCAACAGTGGAGAACAGAGACCTCCCGTCTCTACTCTTGGCCAAAGCAACCAGGACCCGAACTTACTACAAAACACTTCCCTCTATAGACATCACGCTAGTAGCATGGGAGAGACTACATACAGGAACGCCTCCTGAAGACAAAACTAACCATACAGATCTCCCTCTGAGACTTTATGAATATTTTATCTCTAACATCAGAGTCGCACCCTGGCTGCAAAAGAATATCCTAACATACAAGGAACTTCTTTCACAACAGTCTAACCAATGTACATTCACTAAATCTCAATTATCTCATTTCCACCACACAGAGCCACCTCTACACTATACTCTACACGACCTCACCTGGACATATCTTAAGGATGACTTTGACAAACCAAAGGGATTGTCCTGGTTTTATAATATTCTTCAGAATAAAAAAGACTTTGTAAGTCGTCAGGCATGCTCAGCTGGGAAAAAGAATTGGGTACTCATTTTTCAAGTACAGACTGGCAGCACGCTATAAAGTCACACTATTAGTACTCCCATTGTGTCAATCACTGGGAAGTAATGATGAAAATTATCTATAGGACTTATCTAACTCCAGTGAAGTTGGCTAGATTCTTCCCGCCCCGCTCCCCAAGCTGCTGGAGGGACTGTGGAGAATCTGGGAGTTTATTACACATATTATGGAGTTGCAAAGGGCTCAGAAGCTTCTGGAACTCAGTGTTCTCCCTGATCGCTAGCGTGACGGGCAATATTATAAAGTCAAACCCCCACTTAGCATTACTGAACTTAGGCATCCACACTAAACCTATCCAACATAGAGCAGTTATAACACACATCTTCATGGTGGCAAAATTAACTATCACCTCTAAGTGGAAGAATTCCTCTGCTCCAAACCTCTCTGAAGTTATACATAGAGTTCAGGTGCAGCACTCCTACGAAAAATATTTTGCAGTACGCCTTCATAACTTGAAAAAATATAACCTATACTGGAATTTGTGGAATATGTCCTTCCCACTAGATGGCCATTAAAATTCTGTTTACGAACCCTTCCCATAAAGAACAAGGTACTTTTTGCTGGATTCTGGTACTTAATGTTATTCTTACTTTTAATCTTTTTGTTTTTTCCTTTATTGTTCTTCTAAATTTTATAAGATGTTAACTGGTTAGCATTGTTTTTCCCATTTCATGGCTATGTATTTTTTCGTCCCGCATCATGTGGCGTATGCGACACAACAATTGTTGAGCAGCTTCAAGGTGCGGCAGAGTGAACGCTGGAGGAGGCACGGGGGCAATATATGCGACCCTTGAGTGGAGGGGAGGAGCCGGGCACAGTATGTTCCCATTAGGGGTGTCGGGCTCTTCTGGTCCACTAAACCGGGGTATCGGATCAGGAGATCTAAAACCTCCCTTCCCCCTCTCTAGCTGTTTACTGGAGTCACAATTTAGTATCATCCCTGCACCTGAGGTAATACAATACCATGTAAAATGTTAGCCCTATGTTGCTTGTATTCTATTGATCTTCTACTGTATAATGGAACTAATGCTATTGTTATTAACTACCATTTTTCAATAAAAATTATTTGAAAAAAAGTGCTCAAAAGGTGCTCCAATGACATTCCAGGTGCAACGTGATAGGTGCCAAAACCCCCTTTGTGTCCCCACTCACCGAAAAAAGTGGACCTGCTGCTTTTCAGTCAGAGGTCAAGAAAGCTAAATATCAGTGAGAGAGATGCTAAACTGGGTCAGCATGACGACCGGACACCCAGAATGAATATTAATCTTTCCACATGTAGATATGATCTGGATGGCTCAGATAAACAAAAAACATCCTCATGTGTAGACTGTAACCAGGGGCACTTTTTTGCGCAAGCATAAAATCTACTTACAAAAACGAAGATTAAAAGTCACCTTAAAATCAATCAAGACTGTCAGCAATGGCGTGCGTTCCACCAGCTCCTACCACTATGAGCGGAAATGACGTGGACGGCTACAGCGGACCGGATATAACGTCAACGCGTTTCGCCCTCGTAATAGAGCGTCATCACAGATGACAACTTTCTCCCATCTCCCGACTGCATCTCTGGAGCTCAGCCACAGTGATCTTTGGGTTCTTCTTTACCTCTCTCACCAAGGCTCTTCTCCCCCGATAGCTCAGTTTGGCCAGACAGCCAGCTCTAGGAAGGGTTCTGGTCGTCCCAAATGTCTCCCATTTAAGGATTATGGAGACCACTGTGCTCTTAGGAACCTTAAGTGCAGCAGAAATTTTTTGTAACCTTGCCCAGATCTGTGCCTTGCCACAATTCTGTTTCTGAGCTCTTCAGGCAGTTCCTTTGACCTCATGATTCTCATTTTCTTTGACATGCACAGTGAGCTGTAAGGTCTTATATAGACAGGTGTGTGGCTTTCCTAATCAAGTCCAATCAGTATAATCAAACACAGCTGGACTCAAATGAAGGCTTAGAACTATCTCAAGGATGATCAGAAGAAATGGACAGCGCTTAATATATGAGACAGAGTTAAATATATGAGTGTCACAGCAAAGGGTCTGAATACTTAGGACCATGTGATATTTCAGTTTTTCTTTTTTAATAAATCTGCAAAAATGTCAACAATTCTGTGTTTTTCTGTCAATATGGGGTGCTGTGTGTACATTAATGAGGAAAATAAATTAACTTAAATGATTTTAGCAAATGGCTGCAATATAACAGAGTGAAACATTTAAGGGAGTCTGAATACTTTCCGTACCCACTCTAGCTCCCCACTACCGGCAGCACTCATGCAGCCCCAGACCATGACACTCCCACCATCCTGCTTGACTGTAGGCAAGACACACTTGTCTTTGTACTCCTCACCTGGTTGTCGCCACACACACTTGACACCAATTGAACCAAATACGTTTATCTTGGTCTCATCAGACCACAGGACATGGTTCCAGTAATCCATGTTCTTAGTCTGCTTGTCTTCAGCAAACTGTTTGCAGGCTTTCTTGTGCATCATCTTTAGAAGAGGCTTCCTTCTGGGATGACAGCCATGCAGACCAATTTGATGCAGTGTGTGGCCTATAGTCTGAGCACTGACAGACTGATCCCCCACCCCTTCAATCTCTGCAGCAATGCTAGCAGCACTCATACGTCTATTTCCCAAAGACAACCTCTGGATATGACGTTGAGCACGTGCACTCAACTTCTTTGGTCGACCATGGCGAGGACTATTCTGAGTGGAACCTGTCCTGTTAAACCACTGTATAGTCTTGGTCACTGTTATGCGGCCCACTTTCAGGGTCTTGGCAATCTTCTTATAGCCTAAGCCATCTTTATGTAGAGCAACAATTCATTTTTTCAGATCCTCAGAGAGTTCTTTGCCATGAGGTGCTATGTTGAACTTCCAGTGACCAGTATGAGAGAGTGAGAGCGATAACACCAAATGTAACACACCTGCTCCTCATTCACACCTGAGACCTTCAAAACGAAGGTCAATCAGTGCAGATAAATAAAATTAAAAGCAGCTGAACACACAGGGTTAACACAATCAAATCCCTCAGAACAATAATAAAAAACTGTGCAGCGCTCATAAAACAGTCCACAATGTGTGCGCACATCAAATCGTGAGTACCGGTCTGCAGGTGAGGTCACTTCCTCTTCCGTACACCTTACGTTCCATCAAACCGGAACTTCCATCCACTGAGGAAGTTCCGGTTTGATGGAACGTAACGCGTGCAATACTTTTTATGTACTTTTTCATGAACGTTTATGGACTTTTATGAGCGCTGCACAGTTTTTTACACCAGAGACCTTGTAACACTAACGAGTCACATGACAATGGGGAGGGAATGTGGCGAATTGGGCCCAATTTGGACATTTTCATTTAGGAGTGTACTCACTTTTGTTGCCAGCGCTTTAGACATTAATGGCTGTGTGTTGAGTTATTTTGAGGGGACAGCAAATTTACACTGTTATACAAGCTGTAGACTCACTACTTTACATTGTAGCAAAGTGTAATTTCTTCAGTGTTGTCACATGAAAATATATACTAAAATATTCTCAAAAATGTGAGGGGTGTACTCACTTTTGTGAGATACTGTACCTTATATACAGATATATAGTGCACACACAATACACCACGTCAAGTGTACTATGTACCTTATGTACATATATAGAGTGCACACTCAATACGCTGTGTGTATATATCTATATATACCAGGCTGTATATATTTTAATACACCACGTCAAGTGTACTATATACCGTATTGACAGATATATAGTGCACACTCAATACGCTGTGTGTATGTATATATATATATATATATATATAATTTTTTTTCCCTACAATAACCTGTCTGCACTAACTGACAGATATATTTTAGATTTCTAACTATCTATCTAGTTAGCTATTTTTTGGATTTTTTTTTTCTTTTCTAAAAAATGTTTTAAAGCTAGGAACCTACTCTCTCTCTCTAACAATGTCATCACACTACATAGAGCCGCTGTAAGAACAGCTTTATATAGTGTGGGGCCTGGATTGAGACTGCTGTGTAGTGATTGGCTAAAGGCATCCTGCCTTTAGCCAATCAAAGCTCTCACAACAGGCCGCCCACTGAATGGCCAAAGCATGCAGGTCATGTGCATGCTTTGGCCAATCAGAGGGTGGCATTCCACCCCATTTGAAAACATTATGGGGCACGCAAAGTTGCCACAAACACCAATGTTCGGGTTTCCCCGAACAAACGAGCAGCAGATGTTCTGGTCAAACTCACATTCGACCAGAACATAAAGCCCATACCTAGTTTTTACCTTGAAAAACATAAGAAATGTGTTTACCTTTAAATCCTATTGGACGCTTCACACCACTGCATAATGGGATTGGTGCATTTTGAAAAGTTCTGTGTGCTGCATGTTTTGATTTTGAAAACAGCTCCCCATTGAAGTGAATGTGAAAAGCGGCAAAAGACACAACAAAAATTCATAAAAAACACTCCAAAAATGCACCACGTTTTGCACTTTGTGGGTTTTTGAGTCACATGTCCAATTTTATTGGGTATAGGCAGCAAAAAAAATGCTTCAGAAATACAATGAAAATGCATCTGAAACACAACAAAATTGTGGCAAAAACGCATAAGTGTTTTTACTGCAATTTTGCTACAGAGCAGTGTGAAAGTACCCTAACTATATGAAAGCATTATGTTTGTTTCTATTACTGAGATTTTTTTCTAGTATTTTTCTTTTCCTCTAAAATGAATGGCTTTTTATCTCTTTTCAACTTTTCATATGAATAACCTGTACTTGTACA
>BLSH010236525.1:972443-984650 GCA_018402905.1 Glandirana rugosa | reverse complement strand
GGGTGCTGTGTGTACATTAATGAGGGAAAAATTAACTTAAATGATTTTAGCAAATGGCTGCAATATAACAAAGAGTGAAAAATTGAAGGGGGTCTGAATACTTTCTGTACCCACTGTATATATATATATATATATATATATATATATATATATATATACTATATATACACACACACACACACACACACACAAGTCCAATAAAACAAAACTCAAATGCTACTTTCAGGTTTATATAGTTCCAATAACATAACACAAAGATGTACCACAGAGCCCAGCCAGAAGTGAAGCTTTCAGACATACAGTATGTGTCCAAATTTACAGTGCAGCCACTTCCCATTCAGTCCTTTCTTTCATTAACCCTTGTTGTGTCTCAACATCTGCCACACAAAAAAGGGGACACATAAAAATTGTGTTGTCGGTACTGCAAACATGGCTGTCATTCATGATGCCATTGCAAACTACTGTTTAATCTCTATGATTGGTCACATCAATTATATGGTTCCAAGGCCAATCACAGCAGCCCTGTACCATATGATATATGTGACCAATCACATCACAGTAGCAAGCAAAAGCATTATGAATAAAAGCCTCTGAACAGTTTTTACTGATTGCTTACATAGTGATGATCACTATAATAAGCAATCATAGTGTAAAAGAAAAAAAGTCCTGACCCCCCCCTTCTCCAGAGCAGTACACTGGCACTATAATGATGCTGCACTACTCTGGTGGCAGGATGTAAAAAAAAAAAAAATATATATATATATATATATATAGATATATAGATATATACTGTATATATATATATATATATATATATATATATATATATATATATATATATATATAAATTTATTACATCATGTCAGTATTACTGCATTGCTCTGGGGGGTGATCAGGATTGTTTTTTTCTGCACTGTGATTGCTTATTACAGTGATAATCAATGAAAAGGTTCAAAGGCTACTATGATGATGTGACTGGTCACAGCTATCACATGGTACATAGCTGCTGTGTTTGGCCCTGGTACCATGTGATTATTGTGACCAATCACAGAGATCTCACAGTAGTAGACAATGGCAATTGGCAGCCATTGTTTACTTATGTAACTGTGTGTGGTGGTAATCATGTACAATGGCTGCCTGCTCTGATATTACTTGTCAGTGCCACCAGCCTTTGTCCTTGGTCACCTCCACAGCAGTACAATGTCACCAGGCTGCACCACCCACAGTGTCCCTAATCCCCTTCACATCAGTCCCAGTGTCCCTGATCACCATCACACCAGTCACAGTATCCCTGATTACCACCACATCAGTCATAGTGTCACTATAAGGACTTGTTCACATGTGCAATGCTCATTGATGAGTGTGTTCAGATTGTTCTTCAGAGCACATTTGACAGGTAGTAAGGAGGCATTGTATTGCCTCCTCACTGCATGCTTTAACCCCTTGGGTCCCACACAAACACCATCATTCCTTTGATTAGGTTGACTGACAACATTCCTGTGAGACACCAGTCCCAGCCATCTCTTGGGGACAATTTCACTCCTCGAACCACAGGAACTCTTTTGTTCTTCCTTACTTCCTTACAGTCTCCTGTACTTCTTGGCCAGTGAACATGTCATTCCTGGGCACAGTCATGCACCAGTAGGATAGGCTTGCTTGGCTTAAAAGAATGGGGACTGCTATAGGTGATGCTAAACAAAGCTGTATTCCTTGACCACTCATACAGAGGCAACCATTACAATACATCGGTTTTGATACAATTGGTTGATTTGTGTGATATACAAGATACAATGTCTGGTGCATAATCAGTCCAAACAGTGAAAAATTCTCACATGCAGGGTATCACTATACTCTAAAGTAGAAACATAATGCATTTTGGGTTGGAATTTTAAGTATACCCATGCTGTGTGTGAGAAATATCTTATAAAACTGACAACTTTGTTTAAAAAGTTATTTTCATTTTCTTTCCACATTTTACAAAACGTGCCAAAGAAATAGTCTTATAAAGACTCGCCGTGCCTCTTAAAAATACATTTGGTTATTTGCTCTCCAAAATGTGGTCATTTTGTGGGTGTTTCTATTGTCCTGGTGCTCCAGGGCCTCCAAAAATGTCATAGGTAGTCAGAAAATTAGAATCATAATTTATGTTGCTGGACTGCCTAATGGTGCTCATTGGATTTTTGGCCTTTCTATATGGCTAGGCTGTGAAAAAGTCTCACACATGTGGTATCACCATACTCAACCGGAATATCACAATGAGTTTTAAGGTGTAATTCTAATTGTGTGTGTTAAAAACACCTTATTAATTGACCATTTTTTCTGCATTTTCCAAAAACATGTGACAAAATATTACAACTGCTGTTAGTGGTTCAAGTGTTGTTTCCCAGAAAGGGTTCAAGGCTTCATTTGCATCTTCCCCATGTGTGGTTTAGCAACAAAAGAAAATTCAACATCTGCCTAGACTCATTTCATGGTGGATTAATGCAACTGAGTTATCCTATAAATGCTGGGGTATATTTCTGACTATAAAATGCTTGGATGAGCAGAAAAATGTCTTTACCTTTACAGAACAAACTTTTACTATATTTGCCATGACATCGATAAATGGAAACCTTTACGCTAGAGTTTCCTATAACACCTTAAAGGCTAAGTTTATCTTTTTGTTTTCTAAATTCTAGCTCCCCTATGTACAAAAATAGCATTAATGTACTTCTTTTGCAAAAATAAAACAGCTTTCCATTTATTCTACGCATGCTTACCTCACTTACTTTATGGATGTTTCAAAATACTGATTGATTAATTCTGCCTTACTTCCTGGACAGACTTTAGGTCATGAAACAGGAAGGTGTGTGTGTCATGACCTAAAGTCTGTCCAGGAAGTAAGGCAGAAGTAATCTAGCAGTGTTTTGAAACATCCATATAGTCAGCGAGGTAAGCATGTGTAGAAAAAATGTAAAAAGCTGTTTTATTTTTGCAAAAGAAGTACATTAAAGGTATATTGGTAGATAGGGAAGCAGGAATTTAAAAAAAAAAAGTGAACAAAGGCGAAACTTATTCTTTAACATACCTTAATACCTTAACATTGCAGTCCTCATTTTTTGCAAAGCCCACATAATTAAAAACACCTACTATGCAAGCTGTGCAGGGATACAGTAAAATATTATTAATACTTTATGCATATTTATAGTAGTGATTTTTGGTATTCCAATCAGAATTAATATACACTGATCTATTTTACAGTTATTACATAAAATGTAAGTAGATTTTGACTTTTGAGAGCAATGCAGAAAAACATTTCATATTCACATTTCATATTCCTGATATGTGTCTGTTGTACCATGTACATGTGTTACTTATATAAAAATATAAAACCTCTGAATATTGGGAGATATCCTATGAAACAGAGCAAGTCATAAAAATAGGTAATAGCATAAAAATAATAATAAGTCAAATGTTGATTACATCCATTATTTTCAAATAGGTATGCTGGAAACCCTCATCAAAAACCTCTGGTCCACCACATTTGTAGAAAAGGCAATTTGTTGGATAGTCAATTTTCAACCTTTAGTCCTGTGTGTCAGTGGCATTAAGGGTAATTGCTTGTCATCTACAAATGTAAACATATCATCTAAAATTGACCAGCCATGTTTGTGCAATGGTCATGAGGAGGATGGTTTGACTATCATTTTGTTCATGAGTATAGCTATTTTGCATATGTAAAATAAATAAATTGGAGGGAAAAACAAACACATTTTCTATCTTGATATGTAACCTTTTATTTTGTTTATAGTAAGCTTGTGATCAGTGAGTAATTACTTGCTTCACATGAATCAGATTGCCAGCTTTACATATTTATGTAATAAACTGGAAAAGGTCAATATTAGAATTAATAGAAGATTGTGCTATATGTCTCCTATGAGAATTTGTTTTATCTATATATGCAAAACAAAAAGGTTAAAATATGCATATATAGTAGAATAAATATCCCTTTGGCTAGATTGTATGGTCAGCCTGCTACATAATTACCCAATTTTTGTGAATTTTGTGACTCATAACCTAAAATTGTTTTTTGAATAAAGCAACTCATATTTATTATGTCAATTGTCTCTATAATGTTTTGTGTCTTATACTATTGCTTGCTGATTTGATAAATGTGAAGTGCGGTAAACACAAATATGCAAAAACATGAATAATCATGAGTAATTAGGTTATTTAAACATGATTGGTTTATTTTTTTAGGAATAATCATATTACTTAACCACTTCAGCCCCAGAAGGATTTGCCCCCTTAATGACCAGGCCATTTTTTGCGATACAGCACTGCGTCACTTTAACTGACAATTGCGCAGTTGCGCGATGCTGTACCCAAACAAAATTAACGTATTTTCCCCACAAATAGAGCTTTCTTTTGGTGGTATTTGATCACCTCTACATTTTATATTTTTTGCGCTATAAACAAAGAGTGACAATTTTGAAAAAAAAACATTTTTTTTAACTTTTTGCTATAATATATATATATATAAAAAAAAAAAATGTATTCATCAGTTTAGGCCGACATGTATTCTTCTACATATTTTTGGTAAATAAAATCGCAATAGGCATATATTGATTAGGTTGCAAAAACGTTATCGTGTCTGCAAATAAGAAATATATTTATGGCATTTTTATTAATATTTTTTTCTACTAGAAATGGCGGCAATCTGCGATTTTTATCGGGACTGTGACATTGCGGCAGACAGACTCTAGATGGTGATCAAGGGGTTAACTATATTCCCTATGTGTGTTCTAACTGTGTGGGGGCTGGGCTGGCAGGGACATTACAGATCTCACTGTTCCCGATGACTGAGAACAGTAAATCACTGTCATGTCCCTTGTCAGAACAGAATCTGCCTTGTTTACATTGGCAGATCCCCGTTCTGCCTCTGTAGAAGGAGATCGCTGGTCGCCAGTGGACATCGAGTCTGCCCGACCCGCAGGCACACTCCTGCCTGCACGAGACGCCATACAGCTACGGCGATTTGCGCAGGAGAGCTGACCTGCCGCCGTGAAATGATGGTGGCTGGTCGGCAAGCGGTTAATAATAGGTAAATAATAATGCACTTGTTTAAATATCATGTACGCATTAACTTATATATTACAAAAAACAACCACATTCACATAGATTGTTTACAATACAAATAAAACACATTGCCCTCTATACTTCAGGATTATACTGTACTGTGTATCCCATATTCACTATAAAATATTGTGCTTCTCAAGAAAATAGTGTACTGTAGTGCGCTATAGTGAATTTTGTGACTCTTAGTTCAATACAAAGTATTAATATCATAGAAGTATGAGCCAATCCATATGAATCCAGATTTATCCCAGATAGCCATGGCCATGGATTTATAGTTGATAAGAATTTTAAAATAAGATTTAACTTTAGAAAAAAACACTGAGCTGCACATGACACAGGTGTATTTTGGAACTGGAGGAATAAAATACCCCAAAAAGCAATAGTAGCATGGGTTCTCTGTCTCACAGTCCCTAAATAGATCTCAGACTTCTTATGCACACAACAGGCTGATGTAGCTTCAAGTGCAGCAGAGGCCACTTCCGGTCCGGCGCCTCATGGAGTAGCTGCTTCCACAGCTAGCTCCCTCACGTCCTCCCAAAACCTGCTTATAAAATCCCTGCGGAGGCATCCGACCCCATAGACCACCCCAGCAGCTTCCCGGGTCCCGGACAAGCCCGCCAAGTCCAAGGATGGACAAATTCCTCGACAGATCGGCCCCGCGCTCGCACGCTCCGGCGCGGCCGGAAATCGAGCCCCCGGCTTCGGCCTACAACAACGCGGCCGCAACACACGCGGGTACGGCCGGTCCTGGGACATCGATCGGACCTCAGGTGGGTCCCAACCAACTGCACAATGCATCACAAGGGGACATGGGCATGGGGATGGAGATCAGCACCCCCTCTCACCCTGCTCCCCCCCCGGTGGGGGAATGCGACACTGAACGCATAGCTCATGCGGTAGCCGCCATCCTGATTCCTTCCATGGAAAACACAGTGCATAAGGCCATACAGGACAGCATTGCCCACATACACAGAGAACTTAAGGACCATGCAGGAAGAATTTCTGAGGCTGAACATCGCATATCTAATATTGAGGATGAAATATACCAAATGCAAGGGAACGAACAATCCCAGGACAAGTCAAACCAACTGCTGATGCAAAGGATCGAAGATCTTGAAAATCGGTCCAGACGCAATAACCTGCGATTCGTAGGCATCCCGGAATCGCTTCAACCCCAACACCTAGCGGAATTCTGCTCCAAACGGATCCCGGAGGCGTTGGGCCTCCCGACCCCTGCAACTGTCGAGAGGGCTCACCGCCTAGGCCCCCCCAAACCGGAGAGATCTGCACCACGTCCTGCAATAGCGAGATATCTCAACTACGCAGAAAAATCGCTAATCCTCCAAAAATTTCGACAGTCAAGATCGCTGGAAATCGACGGCCACAAAATACTCATATTCGCAGATTACTCAGTCGAAGTCTCAAAAAAGAGGAAGGCTTTCCAACCCATCTGCTCGCAACTCTTCCAAAGGCATATCAAGTTCACCCTGGCCTACCCGGCAGTTCTCCGCCTCAGAGCTCCTAATGGTGATCAACTAGCCTTCCACGATTCGGCTGCAGCGGACCATTACCTCCGATCACCCCGCTCTCAACCCTCATCGGGCATGTCTCAGGCCCCAACACCAGGCACGCGGCCTCTGGACCAAGGAAGCCCCCGCAAGGACTCGCCTAAACGCCCCAAGACTACGGACTCCTCCTCATCAAGACACCGTTAACTGGGTCTCCATACTCTTCCTCATGAAAGTCCAGTTCCCAGTCCTCAGTGTCTTCCCATATACCTGACCTCCAACTCCTCTTGTGCAACACTTACTTGAGTATTCAGGTAGATTTAATGTGCATGTTGTTACTGTAAAAATCCTAGTGTTTTTGTACCTACTTTAACATTGTGCAGTGTTATCCGCATGAGTCTACCGTGAGCGCTCTCTCCACCACTCATCTCCCCTCCCTGCCCTGCGGGGACCCACCTACCTCCCCTCGGCCCCATCTCACCTAGGGTCAACTTGTCCCGCAGTTGGAAAATGCCCTACGGGAGGATAGAAGGGGGAGACGACGCAAGCAGTTTACCCATGCGGAAAAAAGAGAAATTGTTGTTTTTATTGGTTCTCAGTTCCCTCTTTATTGTTCCTTACCCAACTTTTCCCCCCTTTTCACCGCTACCACCCGCACGCTACCCGGCCTCTCACCCCAACACCTGCCTAGGCTCCAACGCAGCAGTACACCCCTTACCTCAAACCCCCCCAGATCCCACAATGGGAAATAGTGTAACAAGTCGGCTCACAATACCAGCTAACCCACACCCCCCCCATGAGAGTAGTATCATGGAACGTTAAAGGACTACGGTCCCCCCATAAAAGGATGAAAATTTTGCGTCACCTCAAACGGCTTAAAGCCGAGGTTGCCTTATTACAGGAAACACATCTAGCCCAGGCAGACTTTGTACGCATGCGCAAATTATGGGTTGGTACAGTAATCGGCTCCGGGGCCTTATCCCGGAAAGCCGGGGTCCTGATCCTTTTTCATAAAAACCTGTCCCACAAAATTCTCACAATAGATTCAGATGACCAGGGTAGAATGGTCTCGGCACGGGTACAAATTGAGGATACTATATTCCACATCTCAAATATCTACGCTCCCAACAACCCTAGTAAACCCTTCTTTAGCGCAATGTCCACAGCCCTCCTGAAATGCCCGGACCTGCCCCTCATAACAGGAGGAGATTTTAATAGCGTAATGGACCCCCTGGAAGACAGAGCGACCAAGAAACGATCAAAACGCACTCTAACTAGTCCCGCTCCCACTCCCCTGGCATCCATAATCTCCTCCACAGGGCTAACTGACATATGGAGACTAAATCACCCAATCGAGAACGAATATACTTTCTTCTCACACCCCCACAATACACTATCGAGAATTGACTACCTCTTTTGCACTGATATTTTAATCCCCAAGATACAGACCTCCGAAATACACGAGCTAGTCATCTCTGACCACGCCCCGGTCTCAGTCGACCTCCTCCTAACCCATCCCCCTAGGGCACCTAACATCTGGAGATTCCCCCCATTCCTCCACAACAACAAGGATTTCCAGTCCTTCCTAGAAAAAGCCTGGGACGAATACTCCCACCATAATTCCCCCCACACGGTTAACCCCACACTGTTTTGGGAAGCAGCCAAAGCGTTTCTCAGGGGACGAATAATTTCCTACTCTTCGTCCTTTAGGAAACATGCCATGTCCCAATACAAGGAAGCCAGCTCTAAACTCAGGAACTCGCAGCGAGATCTTTTCAACTCAAACACCCCGGACAATCGGTCCGTCTGGCTTGCTAATAAACTTGCCTTTGAAGCCTGGGCAGACAAAGTTGAGCTTATCCAGAGATCTTGGCAGGAGGCTTCCTTGCACAAGTTCGGTAACAAAGCGGGTAAACTCCTAGCTCGGCTATGCAAGGGCCCCCACAAACCAACCCACATTACCTCACTTAGAGATACCTCAGGAAATCTTAAAACCAAACCAGAGGAGCTCAGTCAGCTCATGCTGAACTTCTACTCCACATTATACGCCCCAGACCCCATGAATAAACACTCGGCCATTACCTTCCTGGAGAAAGTAAAGCTCCCTAGAGTCTCCTCGTGCCAGCTGGAAATCCTTAACTCTCCCATAACACCGCAGGAAATCAGCGACACCATCAGACACCTGACGCCCTCTAAAGCCCCAGGCCCAGATGGGTTTACGGGCGAATTCTTCAAAATGCTTCGAGATAAAATAACACCATCCCTCCAAGCAGTCTACTCTCACATATGGGAGGGAGGGCCTTACCCCCCCACCAGCAATCAGGCAATTATCAAACTTCTCAGGAAAAAAGACAAAGACCCCACTGACCCGGGATCATATAGACCGATATCCCTACTCAATATTGACGCAAAAATCCTATCAAAAATAGTAGCCAAACGACTAGCCCTAATCATCCCCCATATCATCGACTCGGCTCAATCGGGCTTCGTCAAAGGCAGAACAGCCACCCTCAATATTCGCAAGGTCCTGGCGGTTCTGGAAACCGCCAGATTAGACCCGAGGGGGGACCGGGCCATCATCACTCTGGACGCCGAGAAGGCCTTTGATAATGTTAACTTCGACTGGCTTCAGTTAGTCCTGACCAGGATGGGCTTTGAGGGACCTCTCCTACACCTGGTCGAGGCTATGTATAGGGCCCCGGCAGCCAGACTGGTGGTGGCAGGTATACTCACTGACGAATTTAGGCTTTACAAGGGAACCAGACAGGGTTGCCCCCTCTCGCCCCTCCTTTTCAACATAGCCCTTGAACCACTTTCAAGATACATCAACTACGAGGCACCCCTCCACGGGATAAAAATTGGGGATACCACCCTACGTTCTTCGCTGTTTGCGGACGATGTCCTCATATTCACCTCCAACCCCACCTCGGACCTCACAACTATAAAACACATCTTCGACGCCTTCAGGTCATGCTCCGGTCTTAGAATAAATTACCGCAAAAGTGAAATCCTGCCACTAGGCCACGATAAAACCCCCACCTGGCTCACATCTTCCCCCTTTACGCTAGCACATTCCCACATAACCTACTTGGGTATAAAAATTGGAAAACTCCCCGCCTCACTGTATCAATTGAACTACCCCCCCCTCATCACAAAAATTATTCAGGAACTAAATGGGTGGATGGACCTTCCGCTCTCGCTCATGGGGAGATGCCACCTGATAAAAATGGTCAGTTTCGCCCGGTTGCTGTATCCTATGCAAACCATCCCTCTGCTACTTAAGCACAAGGATATACAACTCCTCAATAAGGCTATGACCGCCTTTGTCTGGAAAAATAAAAGACCACGAATAGCGTTGCACAGGCTCCATCTCCCCAGGGGCGAGGGGGGCGTCGGCCTCCCAAACTTAAGGTTGTACAATCTTGCCTGCTTACTTAGGTTCAGTATGGACTGGATTACACAGTCGTCCACCTACTCGAACCACGACTTGGAAAAAGATATGGTTCACCCACTATCACTGATCGCTTTGCTCCATACCAAATGGAAGAAGGTCCCCACAAACCACCAACACAACGTGCTACTAAGAGACACGGTGATAGCCTGGAGGGAATACAGAAAACTTTTAAATTTATCGCCCTTCATGTCTATATACCTCCCCATAAGAGGCAACCCCGATTTCCCAGGGGGTCTAGACCACAAGGTCTTCCACACGTGGGAGCAACGCGGACTGACTACTTTTGCCTCACTCTGCCGAGAGACAGATGGTCTCCCACGAGACTTCGCCTCAATTGTGAAGGACTTCTCAATCTCTAATTCACAGGTCTTCTACTATTGGCAATGTATTAGTTTCATTAAAGCCTCCTGCCCAACTAGCAACCTGAGATTCAAGCTGAGCGAGATAGACTCACTGATTCGAAACAGATCTTACAAGATCTCTGATATCTACAAACCCCTCCTGACCAGGAAAACCCGATCCAGCTCCGGCACCACAAATTGGAAAAAAGACATCAAGGACCCAGACCTTTCACAAAAAATTCTGGAAGGATACAAACTCACCATCAAGCTGACTCCCAACGAGATTTGGAGGGAAACCCAACTCAAAATCCTTCACAGAGCATATATCCCCTTTCTACATGATAAGTCAAGCCAACAGGCCTTCACCTGCCCCCACTGTGGTCATATGAGACCCACCCTAACACACCGCTTCTGGGACTGCTCCTATATCTCTACCTTCTGGGACCAAGTCATTGCTTATATCAAAAAAGTCAATCTCCTTCTCCTCCCAAAAGACCCACTGCTTTTGATCTTTGGCCACTGGGATAAAGAGCTGATAAACTGGTCCTCCCCACCTGACCCCCTAACCAAGGATTGGTCCCTGACCTGCCTTCTGGTGGCAAGACGAGCCATATTACAAACCTGGACATCGCTTACCAGCCCTTCAATCCCCCAGGTGGAAAGGGAACTCATCGCTCTCCTCCTCAGGGACAAACTCAACACTAACTTCGACCACCCACGCTCTGCAAAATCCTTTCTTAGTAAATGGGGCCCCTTTCTATCAGCCACTCTCCCCATGGAGAGCTTCAAAGGTCTAGGAGAGCCTTTCCTGTACTTCGATGGCCACGAGCCCTCCTTCCTACAAGATGACATTCTTTGATCCCCAACTGATTCCTTTCACAGCAATGCTACAGCCCCAAACTCTGGCCTCTTCTTCTAGTCGGCATCTGGAATTGGCGAGACACCCTGGCCGAATATCCCTGTTCCTCGCGCATGTCGCCAAGGTTCAAGGCAAATCCTTCTATATACAGCACGGTGGTAGTCACCTCCCCCCCTCCCCCCTCCTTTTCACCCCCCGGTTTGGACTAGAACAAACGTGCCTTATTGGTGTGCCATTGTATCTTTTATACTGATTGTACCCTATTTAATGTTACCGCCAGCATGGTACATGCCTTTCTGCCGGTACATTCACAATCTGTACGTTATCCTGTGTACTACATACTTTGTAAAAATCCTTATTGTGAACAAGGCGTTATCCGCCAGAATCTGTATTGTTTGTATCTGGTCCTATTTCTCAATAAAATCTATTGAAAAAAAAAAAAAAAAAAAAGTGCACATCTAAGACTCACACCCGACTTCGGGACTTCCGGGACCGGGAGACCCGACTCCTTTAGGTTACTTTAATCAACTCTTGTGTGAGGACGACACTATCTCTCTCGACCTCTAAGATTTCGTATATGACCTTAGAGCGACTAGACTAACGACGTCAGTAGATGGACCATACCTCTTTTGTGTCTTCGGAGACGACGTGAAAAAAAAAAAAAAAAAAAAGTTATCTAAAATAACTCTTTATCCTGGTCTATGTTTGTTATGTCTAAGACCGCCTATTGCGGAACAAGTGTTATTCCTAAAAATGTTTCATACATCATGTGTCCTATTGCATGTCTAACACTTACATGGCCGTCTTTCCGTACATGGTACGACCGCCATTGTAATTTATCCCATGTTAGTCATATTTTCTATGTTACCGTGTGGTTATTCCGTGCAAACAAGATCAGGTTTGGCCCCCCACTTTTCCTCCCCCCCC
>BLSH010236525.1:952991-965098 GCA_018402905.1 Glandirana rugosa | reverse complement strand
ACCCTTACCATGTTATACGGACAACACAACCACTCCAAAAGAAACAGTCTTTGAAAACGACATCCCCAAACACTATGCCGTAAGTACCCCCATCCAGAAGTCCCCTACTCTGTGTTCGGGACCCGCCCCACCTCAAATACGCCTCAAGACCCAAATCAAAGAACATAACACCCAATGGGCTACAAACCGATCACCAAGAGCAATCTACTTAAGCATTACTCAACACAGATCAATCACTCAAAGCCGAATACCCCTTAGATATGCGCTGCTTACAACCACTAATACACCCATAAGCATACAGCTCACAATATCTGATTAAAACTCCACCAGTAAACCCACTGAGGATGTTTCTTGTTGTTCTTTATTACTCATGTTATCCTTCATGTTATCGTTTACATGCCGGTTGTTACCATGCATTGAGGTATGCTCTGTAATGATTATCTTCTTACTGGAATGCATATGTAAACCTTTAATGCTGTTACATTATTACCAAATATAAACATTTTAAAGGAAAAAAAAATAATAACAAACATGTCTATACTTACCTGCTTTGTACAATGGAATAGAGAGGCTGCAAACCTCCTCTTTTCAGGTCCCCCGACAGCGTTCCTGGCCCCTTCCCTCTGTCCAGTTACTCAGCCCCGCCCTCCACTCCCTCACTGGCTTTGATTGACAGCGCTGAATCGAATGAGGGCTCAGGTAAGTAAAAGGGGGGGGGGGTTAGGGGGATGCTGACACCTAAACATTTTTTACCTTAATGTAAGGAAGGTAAACAATGTATAGGCTTTACAACCACTTTAACTGTAAGGAATGTAAATTGTAAGAAATTGAACAGACAAACATGTATAATTTAACAAAGTAGCTAAACACATTAAACCACAGCAATTGAAGTTATATACTTAATAAAACAGTTTGAAAATTCTAGCTTTAGTTTTCTCACATTATATAGCACAACATAGTAGTAAAATTAATAGGGCATTCCTGTAACAATAAAAATGCTATACAATTTGTCTGTGCAATTTGTAACGCAGTATTTTGCTTTAGTAGTAGTCATACACAGAGGGACTTATGCTAAGCCTTTAACACTGAAAGGATAGTTGAGCATCCAGTCAGATTATTGCACAAAGGGAAAGGTTTAAAGGGACAAGCCCCATTCTTCATGTAGATTGTAGAATGATAAGGCAATCATTGAGACCAAAATGGGTCCAAAATAAAAAAAAAAAAGGTAAAAAGGGTAAACATTTCTATTTTTCTGTAGTAATGCTAATAATAGTTTTTATTTTCTGTCGTGACGGTAATTTACTATGTTATAGATTTCAAAGGTGTTGTTAAAATAAATCTATTTTTTCAATATAAACATTCCATGCTTAAGTCAGACTCTCTTAAATTGAATCCATCTAAACATGAAAAAATGTATACATTTCAATGCCAGAGATACAGTGTTTTGCTTCAGAATTATTATCTTTGACAGCTAGAACCTTAGCTCAAGTCCTGTAAAGACAAGCTGACATGGTGAAGAGAACTGTGGTAATGATATTCCACTAATCAAGATTCAAATTGTCTGACACTGCTTGCAAATATTCAAAATAAATAGCACTCGCTATATTACTGTCACGTCCTCTGGATCTGTTTATCATTTTCCATTACAACTTATACTGAAATGTTTTCTCCACATACTTATTGTGTGCAAAGTGGAGCTTATATGACAATACTAATCTGTTGTTTACACTTGCAAACATGGCAGAATTTCACTGAACTGGAAAAAGGAAGTTTTAAACTTTACCTGCAGCCCCATTGGAGGCAGAATCATTTTATACTTACATTTTACTATATTTTTATATTATGGGATTGTATTAAAGAGGAAGTAAACCCTAATGGGTTTTACTTCCTCTTCGCTTCTCTTCATTACCCTATAATGTAAAAGCATAATAGGTTAGTATTCATCACATACTAGCCTATTATGTGACACTTACCTGCATTGGAAGCCTGCGCTGTCCTCGCTCCAGGCCATGTCCATTTTCACCCCTGTTTCTTCCGGGGCTGCGGACTCCGGCTCTGTGATTGGCCGGAGCCATGTGGCGTCATGCGGGGGCCGCCAATTGCGGCACAATCTAAGTGAAGGAACGGCACGGAGGCTATTTCTTCACTGCACATGTGTCCAATGACATTGGCAAATGCAAGGAAACTGTATATCTCCTAAACAGTGCAGGTTTAGGACATATGCAGGGAACCTACGGGTAAGCCTTATTATATGCTTACTTGTAGGTTAAAGTGGTTGTTCAGAGTTAATCCCGAGTGTGGCTCAGGGTGGAATTTCAGTACCATTAGCAGTAACCCCGGGCCACACTCAGGATTGCATCCCTGGATTCAAGGCAGCGTTACTCACCTTGTCCCCTAGATCCAGCGGTGTCCCCGGCCGTGTCTGCGGGCTGTGTCCACCGCCCGATGCCTCTGTGTGCCGGGCTCCGTTCCCTACGAGTCGCATTGGGAATGGAGACCGGTGGCAAATTCAAAAAGTGAAACACACAGCACACATACAGTACACTGTAATCTTACAGATTACATTACTGTATGAAATCATTTCACATCCCCTTTGTCCCTAGTGGTTTGCCCAGTGCCCTGCATGCACTTTTATATTATATATGTCATTCTTTCTGCCTGGAAACTTGAGAATGTCCATGGCAACCAAAAAGTGTCCCTTTACGTCAAAAGTGGTTTTTGATCAGCTAGAAAACACTAATAGTAAATAAGAATCATTTGCAGAATTGAGTGATACTGATTTTTGGGGAAATTTATCATCAGACACTGAAAGTGACGACAGCGACAATTCTGCAACTGAGCACATTTCTGTGTTTTTGGTTTGATTACATTATTGAATACATTTTATTACTATTAAGTTATTATTTTTGATAATTATTTTTAGTTATTTATTTTATTATAATTTATGATTTCATGTTTCAAACTTTATCATACCCGGGATGTCTACTAGACTCTGGTTTGGACAGATTTAAGTGAGTTATTCCTAAGAATTACAGGCCTACAATATAAAATGCCAAATTTCCATGTAAAATAATGTACCGCTTTCAGCACCAAAAATCTGAAATAATCATACCGCCAGGGAGGTTAAAGCCCATGACCATGTCTGCCCCTAATAAACAATATAGATTGTTTGAGAAAAGCCAAGTAAATGACTGGGAGTGGCTTTGATTTAGTCATGTACTATCTTATCCAAATGAATAATGTAAAGAGCATTCATGTGCAACAATTTCAGATCACTGCAGTCAGGTCAGTAAAGGGTTTGTACAGGTTACTACACTTTTTAAACTCATTTTTACACATGCATTTTTATAAATTACTCAATATTTTCTTATGGATCATAAGAAAGTTATAGTATCTTTGAAAGTACACACCATGATCTAATTGCCTTTAGACATCTGTCAACTTGCTGTAAATTATTTTGTGGTCATTAAAAAAAATCATACATTTTTCATAGAAAATAAGAGAAGGATCCTTGCATGGATTGACATTATGAAAAATCTCAGAATTCAAGCAACAATCATTTAATCACTGTAAATTTCAGGTCCTAGCTTAGTTAGGAGAGAATGGATTTCTTTGTCATAGGTATGCTTGCAATTATAAGTCACAGCTGCAGTACATACCATTTCACAGAATTATGGAATGATATCTTCAATTTGTACTTTCTTTAGTCACCTTGTAGAATGTATATAAATGGCATTAAGACCGCAAGGAAGTGCTTCTCCTCCAGTCAGGACTCTACAGTGTGAGAGGTCTAGACCCACATACAAAGACAAAGCTGCTTCCAATCACTCTATCAGATTAGTTATTTTATTAGTTATTTGTTTCTTCCCGGAAACAACTTCTGTTGTAAAAAAGTTATAATGTATAGTTTATTAAAGTCTTATAATGAATTACACTTTATTGACTTTTCTGTCTGTGGCTGCATTTTACAGTTGTTCTGTATAATTGGTGTACAGACATTCTTTATACAGTTTGCAATTCAATTCCACTGCTGGAAATGACAGAGGTTTTTTTTGGTTAGAATTCTGATTGTTTGCCCCCGTCTTTAGCACATTGTGTTGCTTATTATTATATGTAAATAGCTTGTTACTCACCCTTTTTGTAATTTTATTGATCAGGTGACCTGTAAAATGTCTATAGCTGGCACAAGTAAATCTGGACTTATTAATGGACTATGATATCTGACACCTGTTGAATTTTTATCTTAAACCCTAGAAACCTAGGTATCATCAAATATATGTATTGGATAGATATAGATTGAATGTAATGGGTTCTTTTTTATGTACAAACATGTGCAATGTGCAATGTATGTTTTATTATCGCAAAACATGGCAACAATGGCAAACACATGCACATAGATGACAGCACTTAATGCTTGTCGTAATAATAAATTACTTATTTGTGTAGCTGTTCCTTTGTTTGGTTTACACACCTTTTATCTATTAATAAGCAATCATGTTGCATGTCACAAAATATGTGTTTTTTATTTTTTTAAGCCACAAATTTAATGGACATTTATTACAACATACCTGCATTATATAAGCTTAAAAAAGTGTTATTTGGACACCCACTGCAAATGGGAATTGCCAAATATGCACTGAACAATGGTGTATGCTTCTCTGTTGAAGGATTACATTAACTGAGTTTGTGAACATCTGTGGACGCTTGCACACGAGAGAATTGCCATTTCTCTGAATAGCAGTTTAAACCTGTGTAAGGATGCAGTATTTTTTTTTCTTTATATTATTTTTGTTATGTTACTCTCTTATCTCTAGAGATAATATTCTGTGTTATCCCCTTCCTGCCATTGCCTGGCCCTTTAAGAGCTTTTTAATTCTGGGTGGGGGAGTCAGGCATTCGGGTCATGTGACCACTGGGATTGGCTGTCACAGTGGTCACGTGATCAGAAATCTCCAGTTTGCAAGTATGCATCGAGAGCTTTCCGGTCTCCTCTGGTGACTGTGCTGGAAGTGTACAGGGCATGCTCTAACAGCACAGAAAACTGTTTAACTAAGGCTGCATATATGTGGCTTCTCTGCATTAAAGCCCACATATATGCACAGCGTCAGCACAAACTAGTTAAGGGTGTTTAAAGCGCATCTAAGGTCAAAATTTAAATGCATATATTTATTTACACACTGTATTTCATATATTTCCATTTCTAGCTTCTCATATTACATGATTAATTACTGTAAGGTATGTAAACCTACTTTGTGATAAATCCTACAAATTTATTCCTTGAATTCTGTGACCCATATTCACTATGTCCTGTGAATAGGTATTGCTGTGTCACACATTTCACAGAGGCTGCCTTCTGAACTACAGAGATGCTGAGAGGAGGAGTTGATGAAGGTAGAGTCAGTGCAGGAATTCCTGCTTGCAGGCAGCAAGTGCCATGGGATATGTGGGCTCCAAAAATTGAAAGAAAAATGCAGAGGAGATGCTTCAAAGCATGCAGGGGATCCATAAATTTGTGGAAAGAGATAGTCAACAACTTCTGTTCCGACCGAGGAGAGAGCAGGAAGAGTACGAGGAGCAGTAATACTGCAGTCCCTAGGCCAGGAGATTTCCGGACAGCTACAGATATTGGGTGAGAGCAAGGAATACTCAATGCTTCTTGATGGAGAGCACACAGTTGTGAGAGGGAGAGAATTGCCAGGCTGAACAGCAGTGAAAATCCAACAAGGAGATGGCAGAGGTTAATTCTTTAAGGAGAGGCAGCAGCGTTTTCAAATTATACATATACTCCATCTAGTGGTTTGTGGGGGGGGTGCAACTGAAATCTGGGGGGCATAGTCCACTCCAGCACCCCTCTAGATCTGTTACTCTGTAAGGATGGATAGATTTGATTCCAAGTGCCCCATATAGGTTTTTTTTTCAATATTGTTTTAATCTAGCAGATAAAAGCTGCATATTTTGACCTCTTAATCCAACCATAGAGATCCAGTTCTGATTGGGGGAGGGGGATGCTGCTTGCTTTCATTTAATCGCAAAATTAACATCTGGATATGGATGATAGCCATAGTCATAGTCCAGTGACAGTAGCAGAGATGAGCAGGGAAAAGGCAAATGGTCATGGACACTCTGGCATGGTCAGATCAGGCAACAGGATATATATTAGAAGAAAACACATCTTGTAGGGTAGGGGTGCTAACTAGGAAATATTTGATTCTAGTATGAGTCTTGTGTACATTGGAAAAGTAGGAAAATTGCCCATGTGCAGGGTGTCCAACCCGTCAAATATCAAACAAGTAATTATGTATGATCAATTGTCCCAGCTGGTGAGATGTGAGCACCACAGAAAGGGGGATATGGTAAGGAAAGGGAGGTTCTATCCCAAGTTGTAAATAGGGTTAGATTGAAATCTCCAACAATGAAGAGTAGGGAGCTAGGACTGGATTGGAAGAAATATTTAAAATGCCCATAGTAAATTTGTAGCACCTCCTGAACATAGATCAAATGGATTATCTGCTCACATTTATTGCTGCTTTATGAGTGTCATTACTTCAATATCAATAAATAGTGAAGTTGAGACTGTTCATGTTACTACTTACTACCTGCAAGTGTAAGTTTTTTTATGGAAATTTTCTGGAAAATAAATGCTTGGTTTGCCATTTTTTTTACTTTGGATAGAACAGAGAATTTTTAAGATCTCCAATATATTTTGAAACACAGAAAAAAAGAAAGAGATCTCTCTACTGTGATAGGAGCTTCCCTCTTAAAGAGTTGTCAACAGAACAGGTTTACTCATTGGAATATTTCTTCCATCTCCCGGCACAGCTGAAAAATGTGGATCTCTCATTACTTTCTTTACTGGAGACATTGTGCACCAGGCCAGGTAGAGAGAATTAAGCTCATCAGGGACACAAACGGCAGTGTTAGTGACAGTACACCATTCTTTCTAAAACAAAACAAAAAAAATAGCATTACACACACTTTATTAAGGAAAAAGAAAACTTTGCAAACTGTGATCATCACTACTACAGCCTGATTAACTTTGTTGTTAAATTATGAAAAGTAGGCCTTAATGTTCATTGGGTAAAGAAATCTACTAAATGACTACACACTATCACAGATTTGTGAGAACTGTAGAGGACCAGATTGCCATGAAAGAAAACAGTTAAATGGGAAGTTGACAAATACGACTGCACACAAATAATATAATGAATATTTGATTGTTATGCATACCAGCCTTATTAACAACGGCATTGGAATGCTTTTACGTTAAGTTCTGTCACTCTGCAGTGCTTGTTTTACAACTTCTTGACTGCACAAAGCTGCAAATCTTTACTGTAAAATTACAAAAAAATGCACATTTTCTTTTCACTGTGGTTTCAAAATAAAGACTTTTCCCCCAAAAAAAAAGAGTATTAAGAATTACATTAAACTTAAGAATGTTCAGTGTCTAGTAACTATAAAATCAACATAGATAAATGAAAGTGGGAATACAGGGCAAACGTGTAAGTAAACATCATTAATCTTAGAGTAATATTACTTTTGGTGATGTAGCTCCAATAGAAATGATCATACAAAACAATCTCCATTAGGTGGCACTGTTACTCTTTTTATTTTCTTCTTAATACATTTGGTAGTGACTGTTCAACAGCTGCATGTTTACCTATTTATACATCTATTGCCTTGCGTCTTTCTGCTTATCTTCCTGTACTTTTTTAGCTTATACTTGTTACAGTTACAGTATGTGCGCTTTGCAGTAAATTGTAAGAAATAAACAGCTAAGATAATTTACTATAGTGCAGTTTTGCTATAAATGTTTTATACAAAGCTCTCTGTAGCTGAGGAAATGTGACAATAGAGAAAAAACAATACAGAGAGACAAGTGCATTCTGTGGTGGAAAGAACTGTTTCCTTTTCTGAGGCAAAATGCTGCAAGTTTGTGAAAACGTTAAGTTGCATGCTGCATTATCTGAACTGCCACCCACAGAAATGCATACATGGAAACCATTCCGTTTAATACGATAATACAGACTTCGCTTTTTCTATATGGTTTGGTGACTTTTGAGGTTAGGTTTGAATTACTGAACAGGAAAAATCTAACATACACACACACTCTCACAATCATAAGTATGCAGCAAAATGTGTGAAATAAATGTACCCATAGGAGCCATTAACCGCTTTCCGCCCATGCTATAGCCAAACGATGGCTACAGCGTGGGCTTACTTTGCCGGGAGGGGGTACATGGATGTCCTCCCATGATCACGCTGCCCACATGCCCCTTGCAGTGCAGTGCACTCAGTGATCGCTGAGTTCTTCAGACTCAGCTGATCACAGATCAGGGTAAAGGGTCAATCACAGCGGACCTTTACCACATTATCAGCTGTATCCAATGACAGTTGATCATGGATGAAAACACAAGCCAGTTATTGGCTTTTCTTTCCTCACACTGACAGCTGATAACCAGCTTGTGTTAAAGGGACATCAACACTGATAATCAGGGCACTGATTATCAGTGCAGTCCCGACGGTGCCCACCAGTGCTGACAATCAGTGCCCACCAGTAGTTCCCATCAGTGCTTCCAATCAGTGTCCATCAGTGCCTCCTCATCAGTGTCACCTATCAGTGTTACCTACCAGTGCCCATCAATGCCCCCTACCAGTGCCCATTAGTGCCGCCTATCAGTGCCACCTATAGATGCCCTTCAATACTGCCTATCAGTGCCCATCAGTGCTGCCTATTAATGCAGCCTCATCAGTGACCACCAGTGTTGCCTAATCAGTGCCCATCAGTGGCACCTATCAGTGCCCAACAGTGCCACCTCATCAGTGCCCATCAGTGAAGGAGAAAAATTACCTGTTTGCAAAATTTTATGACAAACTATGAAAACATTTTTTTTTCAAGATTTTAGCTGTGCATGGGAGCCACAATCATTCTTCTCCCCAAGCCAGCCCAGCCCCCATACAGTTAGAACACACACAGGGAACACAGTTAACCCCTTAGAGCACCCACTGCAGTTTAACCCCTTCCCTGCCAGTGACATTTATACAGCAATCAGTGCATTTTAATAGCACTAATTGCTGTGTGAATGCCAATGGTCCCAAAAAAGTGTCAAAATGGTCCAACATGTCCTCCGCAATATCGCAGTACCGCTAAAAATCGCAGATCGCCACCATTACTAGTAAAAAATAAAAAATCAAAACCTCATAAATGAATTCTCATCATTCGTAAAAGTGGCAACTTTTGTGCAAACCAATCAATATACGCCGATTTAAATTTTTTTTACCAAAAATATGAGGAAGAATATAAATCGGTCAAAACCGATGAAAAAAAAATGTTTTTTTTTATATTTTTTTATGTGTATTATAGCAAAAAGTAAGAAATATTGTTTTTTTTTGCAAAATTGACACTCTTTTTTTTGTTTATAGCAGTGATCAGAAATGACACAGAGGTGATCAAATATCACAAAAAAAAAAGCTCTATTTGTGGGTAAAAAAGGATGCAAATTTAGTTTGGGTACAATGTTGCACGATCGCGCAATTGTCAGTTATAGTGATGCAATGCTGAATCGCAAAAAGTGCTCTGGTCCTAAACTGGGAAATCCTTCCGGGACTGAAGTGGATAAAGGAGTTCTCTAGGGTCACCCATATCTTCCTTGTCTTATGGTTATTCCAATCTACAGTACTTGTGAATGTCTTGTGAGTGTATTACAGGGGGAAGGGAAGTTCATCCATCAAAATCAAATACAAATAAAGCAAGAACATAATGTTAACTTTGCAAAAACAACACATTGTACCATAGAAGACATCTTAGTCTTAGATGGTGGTGTCTCCATCACTATCAATATGAAGTGCTCATGGACCGCCTGAGAGTCAGAAGCAATGAATATGCCTATACCATGCAGTGATTCAACTGCTGCTGAAGTAGGGTTCAAGACTTTTGTGAATATGCATATTATGCTTGAGTAAGCAACAGATGTGATGCATAACTCCACAGGCCTAAATTTTCTGTGTGAGGGATGTTTCCGGACTGCTCCCCCTTTAACTGGAGTGTACACATTCTGTGGCTGTGATGCTTTGCGACTGCAGCAAAAATGATACCCCTTGTCATGCTCAGCAGGCACTACCACTCACTGAATGTGACCCTTTCAGGTAAATGGGGCCACGCTCTTACTGCCTCACAGCCGCACACAACGAATGCAGATGTGGCTCAGTAGTCTGGCATTTAGGGGGTTAAACCAGTCAGTGAAGAGATGATACAATGCCTCCTCACCTCCTAATCAAATGCTCTCTGAAAAGCAATATGATTGTAGATCGCTCTTCAGAGAGCAAAGCAACTATAAATGAGGCATTAGAGAGACTTCTCCTCTCTTAAGTCGATCGCTTTGTTATAGTAACCTGTGTACTGCATTAAGGCAATGAACCAGAAAGCCAAGGTGTCATTGGGCCCAAAGAGGAGTGATGACAAGGGTTGTACCAGAAGGAAGTGAGAGAAAATTTGCCAAGGTGACAGTAAAAAAAAGTTGACTGGGGTTCTAGTTAGAGTTGAGCGAACACCTGGACGTTCGGGTTCGGAGGGTCCGAACGTACTTTGGAAAAAAGTCCGGGTTCGGCACCAAACGTTGCCCGAACGTTATCCCAGACCCTGGACCCCATTGAAGTCAATGGGGACCCAAACTTTTAGACACAAAAATGGCTGTAACAAAGTCCTGGAAAGTGCTAGAGGGCTACAAAAGGAAGTAAAATGGGGGAAAGAGTAGGGCAAGTGCCCTACAAAAAAATGGGAATAGGGAAAATAAATTAAAATCAAATAAAAAAAATGGAAAGGGGGGGTGGATGTGGAGTAGGAGCCTAGAGGTTGACTAGGCCGTAACCATGGCAGTGTAGGTGGAAGTGGCGGTGGTCGAGGAGGAGGAGGAGGTAGCCAGCACTGTATTTTTTTTTGTTTGTTTATATTTGGGGTAGCCCCCAAAATATTGAGGCCTATTCAAAAAAACAAGTATACGAATGGCTGTGTGAGTCCGGTCTAAATGTTTATTCTGCACAAGGTACAGACAAGTCTTGTGGAATCCATGCCTGATTCATTTTAATAAAGGTTAGCTTGTCCACGTTGGCTGTGGACAAACGGCTGCGCTTGTCTGTGATAACGCCTCCTGCCGTGCTAAACACACGTTCAGACAATACACTGGCTGCAGGGCAGGCCAGCACCTCCAAGGCATAAAGGGCAAGCTCAGGCCATGTGGCCAATTTGGAGACCCAGAAGTTGAATGGGGCAGACCCATCAGTCAGTATGTGTAGACGTGTGCACACATACTCTTGCACCATGTTGCAGAAATGCTGCCTCCTGCTAAGACATTGTCTATCGGCTGGTGGTGCTGTTTGTTGTGGCGGGCTGCTGACAAAGCTTTGCCACATTTCAGCCATGCTAACCCTGCCTTCTGAGGTGCTGGTGGTGGCACAGCTGTGTTGGTGGCCTCTTCCTCCTCCTCCTCTGCATTCGCCTTTGGGAATGCCCTCAGCAGTGCCTCTACCAGTGTGCGCTTGTAGTCACGCATCTTCCTCTCATGCTCCAGTGAGGTAATTAAGGAAGGCACGTTGTCCTTGTAACGGGGATCCAGCAGGGTGGCCACCCAGTAATCAGAAGTTACAATGTGGGCAACCCGGCTGTCATTGCGCAGGCACTGCAGCATGTAGTCAGCCATGTGTGCCAGGCTGCCCAGAGGCAAAGACAAGCTGTCCTCTGTGGGAGGTATATCATCTGTGTCCTCTGTACTTAACGTCGTCCCACCGTGGGTTGCGTCGAGCACCCGTAGTGACCTCACACCGACCCCCCCTATGTCTCCTGTGTCTACTATATGGAGGGTGTCTCCTGTCGAACAGAAACGGAGACCCGTCGGACCGTGTGTACCGACTGATGTACGACGTCACGGACGCGTTACTGTCGGCCCAACGGGTGTAACATTGAAGACTAATGACCCACCGGTGGGACGACCTAGGGGCAATGTTCCTGTTGCACGGAAGGAATTAATGGAGTGACCTCGTACTCTCCTTCTACGCACTGATGTTCGCGTGTGACCATCTCCGTGACGACTCCCGTAAGGGTTTCCGCTTACGTC